>PITA01016248.1:0-40441 GCA_004023965.1 Spilogale gracilis
TGTGAACCCGGCTGTCCGACTCAGACCCTGGACCGGAGCAGCGGTGTGAACCCGGCTGTCCGACTCAGACCCTGGACCGGAGCAGCGGTGTGAACCCGGCTGTCCGACTCAGACCCTGGACCGGAGCAGCGGTGTGAACCCGGCTGTCCGACTCAGACCCTGGACCGGAGCAGCGGTGTGAACCCGGCTGTCCGACTCAGGCCCTGGACCGGAGCAGCGGTGTGAACCCGGCTGTCTGACTCAGACCCTGGACCGGAGCAGCGATGTGAACCCGGCTGTCCCAACTCAGACCCTGGACCACTGTAGAATTCAGACATTTAAGGTCACAGCAGAGAAAGCAGTGTTGGGAGATTTGGTAGGAAAATAATTCATCCATAGGATAATTTAGGGGCACCTGGCTGGCTCCCTCACGAGGGCCTGCGACTCTTGATCTCCATGTTGGGAGTTCAAACCCATGTTGGGTGTGGAGATTACTTAAAAATAAAGTCTTAAAAAAATAAAAATTAGGATATTTAGAGCTTGATTTTCGGAAAGAATCCCAGCTGTGATATAAGGAGCCCCTTTCTGTTTTATTTACGTGGTATGTCATGTGTGTGAATAGGTATCTGTGTACTGTAGACGTGGTAACGTGTTGATTCCCCTTGATTCTCTGAGCAGTTGGTTGTATGTTCTGTAGCCAGCGGGGTGTGTGCCATGCTGTGTGTCCTACTGAAGCAGGCTGGAGCACCCGAAAATCTGAGGATGAGGGGATTTTCATAGCGTCACTGAGAGAGTTCCTGTGCCTGGGAGAAAGAAGGGCAAGGCCTCCCCTTGATTCTGGCTGCATTCATGACCTATCTGTGACAGCCTGGGTGTTGTCCCTTTTTCCCTTGCTCTGCTTCCTCTCCGTGCCATCCTCCTTGAGTTGGCTTTGCTGTGGCCTCAGCCCATTTCTGGTCCACGCTTCAGAGTAAACAACACGTGAAACCCGTTCGTTCTCATCACAGTGGGGGCTCACTTAATTTAATAACATAAGCTTTTCTTTTTTTAAGATTTTTTTTTTTATTTATTTGACAAGTAGGCACAGAGGCAGTGAGAGAGAGGAGGAAGCAGGATCTCTGCCCAACAGAGAGCCCGATGCAGGCCTGGATCCCAGGACCCTGAGATGATGACCTGAGCCGAAGGCAGAGGCTTTAACCCACTGAGCCACCCAGGCGCCCTGTAAAGTTTTGTTCATATATTAACTAGCAATTTCCCCCTAGATAATGTTTGAATTTCAGGGGTTTTTTAGAGATAATTCCTTGATTGTTACTAACAATTGTAACTAACATCTGTTGAGAAAATATTTGCCATTCGCAAACTAGAAGGAGAAATTTCAGATAAAATGACAGGTTTAGGGGGCAGTATAGTGGACCTTCTCAGATCGTACAGATTCACTTCTCTGGTTATGAGCCTATGTTTTCTCCATGGAGGAAGTTTCTAGATGGAAAGTTATGGATACTTTTATGGGTCAAGGACTGAGTAATTGTAAGTTATATAGTTTACGTGTATACATAACACACGTATATAACTTATGTGTTGATATAGAATTTTGTGACAGCAGCACACTAAGCATTGTCTCTAAACTAGTGTGATAGGGTAATTGGATGCGTGCCACACCAAGTTCTCCCTCTCTTGTATTCTAGCATAAATAGAACTTAACTGTAAGAAGTTATTATTTTTTAACCAAGTGGCGGCTAAACCAACAGGTACCACTTGTTTCTGATTTGCACAGCTTCTGAACAAGTTTCCAGCGCTTCTGGAATGTTTACATCTTATTAGCGTAGTGACGTTTTTAGACATTTTATCTTTAGTATGTAATGACAAATGCATGTAATTGGTGTCACCAGCTTGATTATTGAGAACCGTTGCAGATTTTACATTAAATACTATGAAAATTGTTTGCTTCTCTGACCTTCGACTGTGAGCAGAAATTTTGGAAATAACTGAGCGCCTATTTCACGGGCCAAGTGATAGGAGGAATTGCTTCCGTGGCCTGTGTGTGTGTGTGTGTGTGTGTGTGTGTGTGTGTGTGTTAGGGGCTCTGCCCTGTGGACATCTAGACATTCCTCTTACATTTTTTCTTCGGCGACACAGCACTCACTCTGGCCAGTATTTATTGAGTGCTTGCTGTGTTTGGGCTTGGTCAAGGACTGGTCCTACAGAGGTGAAAGGATGAAAAATGGTCTGTTTTCCAAGGAGGAAGGGACACAGACTGACCATCACGGCCGCATTTTGCCATCAGGGCAGAGTCTAAGCGGTAGCCATCAACCGTGACTGCGCTTCCGGCCTCAGGTTGACTCCTGGCTTTCCCACTCAGTAAATGTGTCCCTCTCTGTCCCCATTTCCAGGGTCACTCGTGTAGTGTGTAACCTATGTGGGCCAGTCCCTGCCAGGGCTGAGTGTGCGGAACTTGTGGACACACACGGTTCTTTTCTCAGATAGCTCCCATTCTAGTGTGGAGGCTAGATTGAGAAAAGCACGGCAGTGATATGGTAAGTGCTCTGTTTGGGTGGTGGGCACCAGGGGCATCTTCATATTGAGACGAGTCTTTAGATGGCCAAGAATTTTCTGGAATTTCCTATGTGGGTGAGGGGGAGGGCACTGCGGGCAGAGAGCCTCGTTGTTGCAGCAGACGTGCGGCGTCGGGTCCGAACTGCGAAGGGGTGAGCCGGAGGGGTGCCTGTGAGGAGGGCCGCGGGCGGCGGGTGCGGCAGTTGGCGGTGAGTGCCGCGAGGGCGGAGGAGCCAGGGGCCTGGGCAGCAAGCCTTCCCTCCTCCGCAGCTCCGCACGGGTACCGGAGCTCTAGGAAGTGTTCTTTCCGAATCCCGAAGTGGTTGTGGGAGCCAGCCGGGGGAAGGGGGGAGAAACTGAGGTGCCCAGTCTGGCCGAGCCCACGTGTGTGCCTGGGGACCCGCGCTGTGCTGCTCCTTCCTGAGTGACGGCCGCGGCGCCTTCTGGTGTTCTCAGTGGCCGGCAGGACTGTGACGCTTGATCTGGCCGGTGACACACGCCCCTCCGCGCCCCGGCTGCTGTGGTCGCTCCCCCCGGAACTCGTGTGTCCCAGGCGGGGGCTGATTCTTTCCACTGTGGTACCAGAACGAAGCCTTCTGGGACAGTGCCGGCTGCCCGCACACTCGTGTGCTGTCATGGGGAAGACAGCAAGTTGCTGTGGGGAGCCACTGAGATGCTGCGTTCTTTTCGCAGCTCAGCCTGCTGCCTGAAGTCTAGCGTGTGCTTGTGCGTGCCCCCTCGTGTGTCTGGGCGGACGAGTCAGTCAGCGACTCGTGAAACTGGACGTGTTCACCGGGGCCGGTTTCTTACTGGCCTTGCCAGCCAAGTGAGGAGTGTTCCAGATGAACTACGACGACGCGGTGTGTCGCTCCCCAGACCCTCCTGGCGGCAGAGTGCAGAGAGTGTAGGGAGGGTAGGGAGAGCGAGCTTGGAGGCCGCCGCTCCTGGGACAGGGAGGCCTGAAGGAGGGCCGCGCAGTTCAGGGGGTCGCAGAGAACCGTCCAGGCTGGGCCTGCCCCCACCTCGCCACCTAGACAGACGGCAGAACCAGAATTAAAAAAATGTCCACGTGGTACATTCGACTTGGGTGGGGAAGTAGGAAGTTGTGTTTGGAGTAGTTTGAATTTGAGGGAGGTTCTCTGCAGACAGCTGGAGAGGAGCACCGCAGGGATGAGGGGCGATGGTGGCTGGTGCCTGCAGGGCGTCACGGCAGGGGGGAGACTGCTGGAGAAGAGTGGCGGCAGCGGCCCCCTGGACCGCAGGCGTGAGGGGGTGCTGCAGCCCAGGACGGAGTGGCCCCAGAGGCCCAGGCAGGCCAGGGGCCTTGGTGCTGTCCCGAGGGGGGTGCTGGCGGGGAGTGTCCCCTGCGCAGCCCTCTCCTCTGTGGCCCCTAGCACCTGCTGGCTCCGGCCATCGCCGCCCAAATCCCTTGCCCCTTGCAAGACCACAGAGAAGGCCCGTAGTGAAGGACCGGCCCATTCTGAGCCGCAGGGCAAACACGTCCTGACTGTGGCTGACCCGGCTTACTGGCTTCCGGCTGTGCATGCTCATGGGGACCCTCAAACACGCTGCGGCTCCTCCTGCGACGGGGTCCTGTGGGAGGGGGCGTCGCGGAGGGCCTGACCTGGAGCCCCGTCTTCCTGTGCCATCCTCCGCGTCCTTCTTTCCCAGGTCTGGCCTGCGAGTGTCCCGGCTGTGGTCGGAGAACCTGGAGTCTGTCTTCTGTCGACCGGGCAGTCGAGATGACGGCTTGCCTGTGCCACAGTCCAGTGCTGCTTTGACCTTGGGCTGGTGGTCAGCTGGTGACTGTCTCTCAGGAAGAGCCGCCGAGGGCTGCCGTTCCGGCCTCCTGTAGTGCTCGCACACGCATGGGCATTTAGTCCTCTCCCATTACCCACAAATAAAGGCCTAAAAAACAAAGCCTAAACTGTGTTTGGTTTCGGTGGCCAATCCTAGAGGAGAGGAGCCGAGGAAATGGAGTAGACAATGAGTAGTAGCGTGGGAGCGGAAAGGAAAATAAGGGGAATTCTGGGGATGCAGTAGCGGTGAGTGCGCTTGGAGAGCCCTTTGAGAGGTAAGGCCTGCCTTAGAGCTCCAGCACCACCCTCGGGGAAGGCTGTATGAGAGCACCAGTCTTCCTCATAAACTGCTGATTGATCTTTTGCTTCCAGTCCATTCTGTGCTCAGATACCCAAATAATTTTCCCCAGACTCCTGTACCTCCAGAGCTCCAGATGCCGAAATGTTGTTTTAGCAATTTCTGACCTTCCTTCCCTAGTATTTGGGAAGACGAGTTGCTGGGGGGGGGGGGCGGAGAATCTGCCTAAAGCCGGGGGCATGATGAATTTCCTGGCGGAATTACAAAGGAAGTATAAGAGAGCTGTTTTTATTTCCAAGACTGAAGAGTGAGCACTGATATGAAAGAGGCTTGGGCGCTTGCACTCAGCCTCAGCTCTTTGAGGCCAGTGAAACACTCTGCTGTCACTTTGGATTGTTTACCTTTACACACCTAAGTTCAGTTTCGAACTTTTTCATTGCTTTTTGAACTCGTGACTTTCCCAAAACCTGGCCTGTCCCAAGTCACCAGTGACCTTCACGCTGGCACACCCAGTCATTTCATGATGCCTAGACCGTGCCGTGTCCTCCGTGGAACTTCATCCACGTGGCCTCCAGGACTGGCCTGCTGTCCCCCGAGTGGAGGAGACCCCAGCATTGACCGAAGCACTTCCTCTCTTCTCCAGTTACTTGCGGGCTGGTATTCCCCCTGCGCATGAGTTTAAGTGCTGCAGTGCTGTGTGTCATGTCCCTGGGGTTAGTCATTGCCCTGAGGTTAACCCGTCCGGGGCAGAACTCTCATTCGCCACTGGCCCACTAACAACTGCTGCTACTCGTCTTCCCCATCTTTGTCGACCTCTGGCTAGTCACTTCCATCTGTTGTGTATGCCCACGACCTTGCGGTCATCCTGGAGTCCTTTCGTTCTCTCAGACCTCATATTGAATCTCTCAGCAAATTCTGGCAGCTCTGCCTTCAGGATATTTTCATCATCTAACTACTTCTTGATGCTTGGCCCAGCCTAGGCTGCCCTCATCTCATCCATACTCTCCCAGTGACCTCTTACCTAATCTTCCCGCCCATCATCTCCCTTTGCCCTGTCTCCTACACAGAGATCATTCTTCTAAACCTTACATTAAATCATCTCATTTTTCTGCTTAAACTCTCAAATGGCTTTTACATGACTCAGAATGTACCTTGGCCTACAAACCCAGTGGGATGCCATTTCCCCCCTTCTCCTTCTGCCCTAGCCGTGGTGGTCTTACCTGTCAGACATGCCAGCCAGGCCACTGTCTCGGGGGCCTTTGTACTTGTTCCTCTGCTTGAGTCCAAGAGCACTCTCTCTTTGCCTGGAGTCAGGGCTTTGTTCAAGTACTCCCTCCCGGTTCCACCCGCAGTGACTCTCGGTCCCTCTGCTGTGTGTCATTCTTCTGGCCAGCCACCACCTGCCAGCACTGTGTATCTCCTCCTGCTGCATGATGACGTCCCCAAAGTAGGGGCTGTTTTATTTTGCTCATTACTCTTTCCCCATGCTTGGAATTAAGAGGAGGGAAGAGGATGGTGATGATTTAACTAGAAATAAAAATGTTCTATCCCCTATGCTTAATTTCTTCTCTAAGTCTTCCTTGACTAAGTCACAGTTTCCATTTCTTTTGAAAACATTTACTCTAGGGGCATGTAGTTGGCCCGGTTGGTTAAGTGTGTGCCTTCTGCTCAGGTCACGATCCAGGGTCCTGGGGTTGAGCCCCACGTCGGGCTTTCTGTTTGGCTTGGGAGTCTGCTGCTTGGTCTCACTCTGCCCCCGTGCGCCTTCTCTCTCAAATAAATAAATAGAATCTTAAAAAGAAACAATTTACTCTTAAGTCATTATTCCCATGTTACTGAGTGTTTACATTTACTTTATTGAATGTGTAATTTTTGCATTTTTAATACAGTTCAAAAGTATTACGGTGAAGCGAGGTTTATCTTTTTTTTTTTTTTTTTTTTTAAGTGAGGTTTATCTTTGAAGTGATTTGTGTCCCAGCTTTGAAAATGCTCAACCCTGGTGTTTGTGTTTGTTTTTTCCTCCCTTGTGGAGCGTTCTCTCCCTTTCCCTTCTTCCTTCCATTTCTTGAGCATTACTACTGGAAGACCAGAGAACCCTTATCCTAAGGGCTCTGGCGCCTGCTCCAGGTAGAGCCGTGGCCGTGCGCTAGCCTGCCTCCTTGGGTACTCCGTTTGTTGTGGGGATAGCTCCTTGGGCCACATGCGCTTCCTGGTGGCACGTCGTCTCAGGGCCTCCTTGACAGGATGGTGTGGGACACACCTAGCGGTGAGTGAGGGCCCGCAGCCAGTCTGGACGTCATTTAATTCCCAGAGCAACAAGGGTTGTCCTACTGTTTTTCTTTCACTTGAATGGAGGCCCAGAAATTTTAAGGACCTAACAGTTACAGACATAGCCTTTCCTTCTCGCTTTCTGCCTTTCCAGAGATAACTACTAACTGGAAGTTGCAGATGATAATTCACTTATTTTAACTGTTCTGTAGTATTCCTTTGTCCCCATGAGCCACGGTTAATCTGTCTCAGCCCCTACCGGGAAATGATCAGGCCGTTTATATTTTTCCACTGTTTCAGATGAGAGTTTCATGAGCGCCCTTGTTCGTGTTTCCTTCTGTACTCATGAAACTTTTTAGCTGGGACACCTAGTAATTTCTTGGTCATAGGCTATGCGGAGATTTTGGTTTATCAGGCTTGGCAAATTGATATTTGAGATGTTTATGTCAGTTTGCATCCCAGATTCCAGAATCTCCCACCTCCTCAGTATATTCAGAAGTCTTTTTTAAAAGAAGCTGGAATATATGAAATATTTATTGTTTATATATTACCTTGATTTTAGTGAATGGACATGTTTTCTTATGTTTATGGTCATTCTGATTTTCTCTTTGAATTGCCTGTTTTATATATTTTGTATTTAATTTTTTTCCATAAACTGTCTTTTTCACGTTGAGTCATAGAAATTCTTTGTAGAATCTGAATCCTGATTTTTCATGCATTATGTATTAGAAATATGTCGATGTTACGGTTTCGCATGTTTTACAGTGTCTTCTGTCACAGACTTCAAAACTTGAAATGGAGTTGGGTTTATCTTTTTTTAAGTTTTGTACTTTTTCTTGTGTAATACATATATTCCATGTTTTATTCTGAAAGTTCTACAGTTTGGCTTTTTATAGTTAGATATGTAGTCCCCTTGGGATCTCTCTGCGATACGGTGGTGCACCCCACCTCACCTTCCCGTAGCGGGAGCCGCAGTGCTGGGTATCCCGGGGCCTGTCCCGTGCGCCTGGTTTTCTGGCCTGCCTTCTTGGAGTTTTCTTTCTTTATATAAACTCAGCAGTATACTTAAGAGAACGTTTATCTTGTATTACCTATCATATCCTTACGTGGTTCCTGAGTGTTTAGTGTACCATCATGCTAGAACCAAGAGTTTTACAGTCTTATTTTATACAACAGGGTGAGTAAGAAGCATTGTTGCTTTGTAGTTAAAAAAAAGTATGACCTCCTGTTTCAAAATTGCCTCAGTAGAAATTCTGGCCCACGGGTAATAGATGTGCCATCAGGGTCACCTGAGTTGGTCGTTCTCAGACGCGGTTCCTCCTTTGCGAGGCAGAACGGTACTGGTACCGGCCTCACGGGGCTGCTGTTCTCGCGGAAGGAGGGAATGCTGAAGGCGCCCTTAGCACCAGTTTGGCTCCTTCAGTACTAACGACAGATACCTGGGTGTGTTAGATGTTCTTCATTATTTGTGTTTTATTTTTTCCTCCTCGCTTTGTTTTGCTGTAGCAGAACATCTTCCTTGTTTGTCTCAGGACAGAAGTTTAGCTCTGCTTGTCCTCACATCCGTCATGTTGTTTATGGGCAGAGGGGGTTTCCAGCAACATGCTTGGGTTTGATAGTATACGCTCTAGGTTGACTCTGCATTCCATGTCTTAAATTGAAAAAAAGTTCTTTTTTGTCTCTGTTTGTTACCGTGTGTGCAGTCATATCCCAACACAGTAATATCTTCTAAAGTCTCTTTAGATGAGATTTTGTGAGCAGTGTAATTTTGTGTATAAAAACAGGGTCGGTGACTTTTAGGTTTTCATTTCCCAGAACCTTACACTTACCGTATTTCGGTATCTTGCTTTTGAGTTCATGTCTATGACATTCCATTCATTACCTAAAGAATTTATTCCAGAATGTACTTTTTTTCGTCTGTATATGTATGTGTGAGTTAGCTTGCCATGTTTAACAGTTTGGGCGACTTTGAACTAGGAGGCGAAAGTACTCTGGTGAGTGTATTTAGTAGCATTAAATGAGAGTCTATTCAGTGATGGCTTCTCTTCATAATTCTCTTTTGCGTTCATTCACTAAGAAGACTTCGGAGTTGAACTGTGAGCTGTCCTCAGTGTCACTTTGCCTCTACGTAGAGGTTCTGTGTTGCTTTTCTGAATTAGTGCTGTTAAAGACCCTCCTCAGGCGCCTGGGGGGCTCAGAGGGTTAGAGCCTCTGCCTCAGCTCAGGTCATGCTCTCAGGGTCCTGGGATCGAGGCCGCATCGGGCTCTCTGCTCGGCGGGGAGCCTGCTTCCTCCTCTCTCTGCCTGCCTCTCTGCCTGCTTGTGATCTCTCTGTCAAGTAAATAAAATCTTTAAAAAAAAAAAAGATCCTCCTCAAAAACAGGACTCCTTTTCCAAATCCCTGTGCTGATTTATGCACCACACCTCTTTGTTTTTCTCTTGCTGGTACTAAGTGACATTCCAGTCCGCTGGGGTCATTGGATAGTGCGAGTGGAGCAGGAAGTAGTCGGGAGGTACTGCCGGGCTCCAGATACGCACTTGAGGATCATTCCTCCTGCCTGGGGAGAGGATGTCACACATGTGCACCAGCTCGGTACATGCCCTGAGCAGAGGGTTTGTTAGTTTGTCAAATCCCAGCTGTGAGCTCGTCCCGGTCCGTGTCACTTCCGCTGCGTCGTCCCAAGATGAGCTGGTTTCTAATTTGTTCTTTTTACCTCTGTCCCAGCCCTCTCTCAGGTATCTTGTTGAAGACACAGAGGACTGTTTTCAAATTGTACTGCACCTGTGTTTATGGTAGTACTAATGTAGTTCTGCCATAGAGATTTGAGCATATTTTTAATTTAGGTAATTTGCGTGTTTTTTTCAAATCAAAATAGGTTGAATGATACGAATTTAGGTTGTTTTTTTTTTTTCTTTTAAAGATTTTATTTATTTATTTGACACACAGAGAGATCACAACTAGGCAGAGAGGCAGGCAGAGAAAGAGGAGGAAGTAGGCTCCCTGCTGAGCAGAGACCCCCCCCCCTCCCCAGGAGGGCCTGGATCCCAGGACCCTGAGATCATGACCTGAGCCAAAGACAGAGGCTTGAACCCACTGAGCCACCCAGGTGCCCCGAATTTGGTTTTTAGTCTACGATACAACTGTAGTAAAAATATATAGATGGAAACATTTTGATTGTACAGGAACCTTCTTTGAATCAGTCACCAGAGTCTTCACTTTGATGTGAAAGTTTCTACTTATTTTTGTATATTCTTTGTATGATGCATCACCCTTGTTCAAATTTAGAAGGTCCTTTTTTTAATTTATTTTGTTTGTTTTGGTTTTTTTTTTTGAGAGAGAGAGCATGTAAGTGGGGCCATGTAAGAGGGAGAGAGACTCTCCAGGCAGACTCCCCGCTGAGTGGGGAGCCCTCCACGACCCTGGGATCATGAGCTGAGCCGAAACCGGGAGTCAGATGGCTAGTGGAGCTGCCCAGGCACCCTGAAATTCCTTTTTATTATTCCACAGACTTAGAAAAGAATCTCAGTACACATTTAAGAAGTAGGTTATAAAAACACATTTTCTGATTTTATATTCTTGGCTTTTCTTTTTGATTTTATGCTATTGTAATATTGAGGACAGAGTTCAGGGATTTTGTGTACGTTGATTTGGTTACAGTCAGATCATTGGAAATGTTTTGAACTTTTAGATAAGGCGTTTCAAAAGCAATTTATAAATCTTGCAAATAAAGTGTCATTTTTTTTCCTTAAAGCTAACTGTTTTGCATTTTTCAGATCCTTCTAATGTGGGCTCTGTGTTTACTTCTGTATTTAGTTTTGCTAGGGGTGGGATTATCTGTCTGGCTAGTTCTCATGTTTAAGTATGAACACTTGAGAGTGTGCATACAGGAAGGGACCTTTGTCTTCAAGTGCCGTATTCATAGCGGCTGCTTTTATATACTGTCAAGGAGGGAGTAGCCCCAAACACTGGGAAACAGAGGCGCCTCTCCGTATTTTAGACCTGGAACAAGAGAGCGCAGGCGTCTTCGCCCAGAGCCCAAGGACCGAGCATTCAGCGAAAACATGGGAGTCGGAGCTCATGTCTGGCCGGTTCTAAGGCCTGCCTCCTTTTCTCTCTTTCCTCCTCACACCTGATGCCCACTCAGTGCACGCCGTTGATGCTGGGCCTCTGCTCATTATCTGTTCACAGAATCCAGTTCCTTAAATTTTTTCTAAAGCATCTGTATTTTTATGAAAATGGGTTTATTTCATATTTAATAATTGGTTTGTAATTATAATTTATTTTTATATGAAACACTTTCAGTAAGGAAATTTAATAGAAAATTCCTTTATAACCATCCCCTGGGACTTAAAATCTCGTTCTTTTTGTTTGTTTGTTTTTAAGGTCTTATTGTTTGAAAGGGAGTAAGGGAGGAGAGCAGGAGCATGGGGTGGAGGGGCAGGGAGCAGCACACAGAGGGAGAAGCAGACCCCGCCGAGCAGGGAGCCTGATGTGGGGCTCCGTCCCAGGATCCTGGGGTCATGACCTGAGCCGAAGGCTGATGCCGCACCGACTGAGCCCCCCCAGCGCCCTCAAAATCTCACTGTTCGTGATTCATTAGTTTTTCTATTTTAAAGCAGATCCTGAGTGCTGAAAATTTTTCTTCTCAGTGTGTATCTCAAAAAATCTAACCATAATGCAGTAATCCTGCAAACAACGGGAACCATATTTCCTTACTGTTCCCTACTGTCTAACCTGTATCAGATTTCCCTGTCTCTCTGAAAAACTGTCTTTACAGTCACCTTATCTGAGTCAGGATGCAAACAAGGCCCTCACGCTGTATTTAGTTAGCTTATGTCTCTTTTTAATCTAGAGCACCCGTCTCCAGCTGCACTTTTATTTCATGACAGAGACGTGCTGGAAAAAACTGGCCAAATTTTACTATAGAATAGCTCCATTCTGGACTTGCCTTTTTTGTTTCCAGGGATGGTGGTGGTACTCGACTTGTTTCCGTAGCTTTAAAGCTTCGTTGGCTTCAGATCCAAGTATTTGATAAGAATGCTTGGTTAAGGGGGCGCCTAGGTGGCTCAGAGGTTACGCCTCTGCCTTGGCTCAGGTCATGATCCTGGAGGCCCTGCATCAGGCTGCCCACTGGGCGGGAGGCCTGCTTCTCCCTCTCTCACTCCCTCTGCTGTGTTCTCTCTCTCGCTGTGTTTCTCTCTGTTAAATAAGTAAAATCTTTAAAAAAAAAAAAAAAAAAAGACTGCTTGGTTAAGTAGTGCAGTTTGGGGGCTGTGGCCGCCCACTGGCTCAGAGCCGGGGGGTACCTGTGTCCCGAGGAAGCGCTAGTGCACGTTCTAGCACTGTAGGTCTGGGCCTAATCAAGGAGGCCTTACAGAATTGGGGTTTCTAATTCTGTCATTGCTGTCACATTGAGTGACTGGAATTTTTCTTTAAAAAATAGAAACAAATTTTCTGTATGTAAGTTAAGGAAAGCAGAGTCTCTGAGTTCTTTTACTTTAATTGCTTATTTTCAGGCCAAGGAGTTGGTGCCCTAGTTACCTGCAGTGGGGACAGCAATTATGATTGTGTTTTTGGCCTGCTTGGTTTTCTTTACTGTCATGAATGTGAGGATTATTTTTTCATTTTTCTAAAAACAAGCTTTTAAAAAAAATTTCTGTATAGTTAATATACGTTGTTACATTAGCTTCAGGTATACAATATAGTGGTTCAGCAATTCTATACATCACACAGTGCTCATCATGATAAGTGTATTTTTTAAAGATTTTATTATTTTTTTAGAGTAATCTCCATACCCAGTGTGGGGCTTGAATCCAACAACCTGGAGACGAAGAGGCAAGTGTGCCACCGACTGAGCTAGCCGGGCACCCTTCTTAAGCGCCCTCTTTGATCCGCACCGCCCCCCACCACCTTCCCCACCTTCCCTCTGATAACCCTCAGTTTGTTCTCTACAGTTCGAATGTCTGATTTTTGGTTACTCCCTCTCTTCCCATCCTCCCCTCTCTCCCCCTTTTCCTTTTTTTTTTTTTTAATTTTGTTTCTTAAAGTCCACGTACGAGTGAGATCATACGGTACTTACCTTTCTCAGACTTACTTCACTTACACTCTGTAGATCCCTCCACGTCGTTGCCAATGGCAAGAATTCATTCTCATTCATGGCTCATATCCCATTGTGCCTGCCTATAGCGGCCTCTTGGTCCATCGGGCAGTACGAACACCTCGGCGTCTCCGTGGGTGGGCCGCTGTTGGAAATGCGCTGTAGACGCCGGCTTCCTGTGAGGACTTCTGTGCTCCGTGTTCCAGTGAGTCGTAGTCCTTATTCTTGCTGGCGTTTAGATTTCCCCAGATTGGCCAGGTGCATCTTTTGGTTGGCTGGGAGGTTCTTTTGAATGAGCCAGTTAGTTTTTGAGAACTCCCTTTTTTTCTGGCATAACAGGATGTACCAGACTCACCTTGTCCATTTTCTGATGTACACCTGGATTCAGCCCTTTCTCCAAGGAGCCCGGATTCCTTTTAGTGGAGGGAGATACTTAGAGATCATAGTCCCTGTGCTACACGTGCTTATTTTTGGAGTTTATCTTTAGCTTCAAGTTCTTTGCATGGAAAGAAGTGGGAGATACTTATTTTTTGTGTGTGGGAAAATCCATGAATTTCTTCTGGTGTTACCAGTTCAGATTTGGCCTTAACAGGTTTTTATTTAATTTCTTTGATTTTTAAAAAAATTTTATCTCCCTTCTCTTAAATTGAAAATCTTGTTTTAAAACTACATTAATACAATTACTTGTTTGCTTTATTGTGTCATACAGTTTCTGTATTAAACATAATAATGCCGGTGTTATTGGCAATACCAACAGTAAGACTTCCGAATGAAGGTTAAAATTTCTTTGCAAGATGTTTGTCCTTAGAGTAGAGTCTACCAGGGCTGTGAAGTCAAAATACTATTTTCTAACATTACTCAAAAAATACTTTTTTTCTCTGTGGTAATGTAACCGCCTGATATAGTGTTAGACATTAATTTTGGCTTGTTTAAAAGTTTTTAGTGGTTATTTTTTGTTAGAATTCAATTTTTATTATGTAAAGTAACACATGGTTCCAGCGTTGAATCTGTAGTTCCTTCAGTTAGAGAGGCTTTGCGTCCATCTTGGTTTCCTTTCACATGTGTGATCAAGTACATTTTTTTTTTTTAAGATTTTATTTATTTATTTGACAGAGAGAAACACAGGCAGAGAGGGAACACAAGCAGGGGGAGTGAGAGAGGGAGAAGCAGGCTTCCTGCCGAGCAGGGAGCCCGATGTGGGACTCGATCCCAGGTCTCCGGGATCATGACCTGAGCCGAAGGCAGTCACTCAACCCACTGAGCCACCCAGGCGCCCCATGATCAAGTACATTTGTGTGTTTGTGTTTCCTACCCTTTCTTGTAAAAGAGGCCTGCTGTGCACACTGCCCCACTCCTCCCTCTCTCTGGCCCTATCCTGCACGCCGAGCTGGCTGCGTCCCCATGTAAGGAGCTCCTCCTCCTTCCTGCCAGGGCGGCGTCTTACCCCGTTCTATGGAAGCACCAGCCTCTGCCCACCCGCGCCTGTGCTGCCGGGCCCTGGTGAGGTGCCCAGTCTCCACGTCTGTGCAGCGCATCTGGGGTGGGCCACACGAGCGGGCTTGGTGTGTGTCTCCTGCCAGACTCTGCCAGACTCTGCTCCTGGAGGGCGTGCCTTTTTTTTTTTTTTTTTTTTTTGCCACCGCCCCAAATAGAGTATGTTGTCAGAATGTCAGGTTTTTATCAGTTTGTTGAGAAATGGCATCTTACTAATATCTTTATTTGAAGTCATTTTATCAAGGGTGAGATCGTTTATCCTTTTTTTTGATTTGAGTCCTATTTTACCTCTTTTCTGAGCTGTCTGTAGAGTTTCTGGATGTTTTTGGCTCATTTTTTCAAGTGAGTTACTGGTGTTTTTTGTCTCACGTTTTAGGAACTCAGTTTTTTATTCACTTATGGGGGAGAAGGCAAGGAACGGTTTATTCTCAGAGCCAAGCAAGCAAAGGATGAGGTCCACAGCCCCCAGAGCAGCAGAGGCAGCCCCCTGCGGCCACAGAGTGGCGGTGTGCCCTCCCCCAGCACGGGGCGGCTCCGCTGGGCACAGCGTGCAGCCGGGAATGTCAGGCCCACGGGCTCCTGTGCCCCGCGGGTCGTGCTCAGCGAGGGCTGCGGTGGGGTAGTGGGCTCTGAAGATGTGGTTGGAAAGGTCACCTGGAGCCACTCGGGGCCAGGCAGGAGGCTCTCCCTGGTGCACCTGCGGGGTCTGTGGATGGAGCCGGGCTCCCAGGCCTCACGGCTGGCGTTAGGGACCAGCACGCCAGCAGGTCCTGCTTGGTGGTGGTGTGAGGAGGGTTGCTCCAGCCGGGCTCCTGCCAGAGGTCTGGCTGTGCAGGCGCCCGGCGGTGTCCTCCACCAGGTCCTCCAGGAGGACCACAGGGACCGTGGGCCACCCATGGCCCAGGGGTTCAGCTTCGGTCCTCTGTGCTCCGGGCTCGTAATGTGTCTCTCCCGGGGCACTTCTCGAGGGCAGAGCTGTTTTGTCAGCATTGCCCGGGCTGCCTGGGAGTGCTTGCAGCTCCCACTCCTGATTCATCTTCGGGGTGGCCCGAAGCCCAAGGGCCTGGTAGCACCCCCGGGGACTGTCTCTATATTAGATTTTATTTCTTTCCTGCCATGTTAGTTGGAAGTGTTTTTTCCCATAGTTTGTCACATGTCTCTTGTGCGCTTTTTTTCTCCAAATGAAAATTTATGTAGTCAGGTTTGTTCACCTTCTTTAGTTGCTTAAGGATAGACATTTTAGCATATAATTTTTTAAATACAGACTTCCATAAAGATGTTTGTTCGTTACTCAGTAAAAACTTTAAAACCACTGTGTGACCTGAACATGTGGACACTCTAGAAAGGTGAACTTAAAACTGTTCATAGAAATGTTCTCCTTGACTGTGGCCCGATTGCGAGGGAAACTGTCCTGGGGTTAGGGACGCTCTGTAAGCCCATTCATAGGAACCCTCGTGGCTCAGTAGAGAGAACAATGGCATTTCATGTGTGCACGTGTGTGAGAGACGGTAGGGACACCAGGTTTGTGGATCAAGGAAATGCATCAGCCATAATGTATCTGGACTTTATCAAAGGATTCAGCAGTCTTTCATTGTATTCTTGTGTTGATGATCTGGGTCTAAGTGCAGTTATGAATGGAGAACCAGTTGTACCTCAAAGACTGATCAGCATCGATTAGCACCACACTGCAGAAATGTTGCTAGCTGGTAACTAGCATGCAAATGACTCGAGAATTTAAATTTACCGGAACCTCGTGAGAATCAACACTCATAGGTGGTAACCAAAAAGCTAATGTAATCTTACATCGCATTAATGACAGGTGTCATGTTAGAAATAGCAGCACACTTAGACTCGCTCAGAACGACACATTCGGAGGCCTGGTGATCAGTTCTGGAAATGGCATCATGCCAGGTGGGTAGAACACAGATGTGTTCAAGAGAGAAGTGAACAAAACAAGTGGATTTGGAATTTTGTCACAGGAAAGAGAACAGTTGGAGGAACTAGAATTAGAATGCCGTTCTGGAGAGGGCCTAGACTTTTCTAAGCCCACATTTCTCCGCAGGGGCTGTGTTGTCCCCAGACGATGTATGCAAGTGTCTGGAGACGTTTGTGGTTTTCACCACGCGGCAGGTGCTTCCAGCATCTAGGCCGTCGGGGCCATGGGGTTCTCGGCAAGCCCACAGTACGCAGCACACCTCCCACAGTGAAGAATTACCCAGTCCTCAGTGGTGGTGCTGAGTTCAGAAACCCTTCCTCGGGCTAAGTTGGTTTAACTGCCCCCTGGAGTAAGAAAAAGACTTGCATTTGACCTTGTAGCCTAGGGTATATAAAGGAGTCATGGGAATTGAGATTTCATGAGCTAGTACTTGCCCCTTTCCCTTACCCAGAGTGCATTGTAAATAGGGAGAAAGTGATCATTCACGAACCATTCGAATATAGGCCTCAGTAATACCAAAGGGTAAAATTAAGCCCAGCTGGCAAAGCTGTGGGAGATGTATTTGCTTTTGTGTAAACGCACCCTTGCCTGCCCTCGAGCTGTGCCCGGGAAGAATGTCCTGCGTGCCCAGTGAGCTGGCCACCCCTGGAGTCACCGTGGGGGCTCTGCCACTTGAAGTCTGCCAATGGACAGCACGGGGTCTTGGAACATGGATGAGAAGGTAATTATGTCTTCATTTTTAGTAAATTTTATTAACCTCTACCTGAAATTTATCATTTTCTTCATTTGTGAGTTTATACTCATATCTACTTCAAAATTAGAGTCAACTCTCTAGCTTATTTAATATGTTAATAAGGACGCACCAATTTTTACTGTGTTGTGGTTTTTAAAACGTATTTTTCATTATTTATTTATTTTAAAAAATATTTTATTTATTTATTTGACAGAGAGATCACAAGTAGGCAGAGAGGCAGGCAGAGAGAAAGGAGGAAGCAGGCTCCCTGCCGAGCAGAGAGCCCGATGCGGGGCTCCATCCTAGGACCCCGAGATCAGGACCTGAGCCGAAGGTAGAGGCTTAACCCTCTGAGCCACCCAGGCGCCCTAAAAAAGTATCTATTTTTTAAAATATATTTTATTTATTTGACAGAGAGAGAGAATACAAGGAGGGGAGCAGCAGGGAGAGCGAGAAGCAGCTCCCTGTTCCCAGGACCCTGGGATCATGACCTGAAAGATGCTTCACCGAGTGAACCAACTAGGTGCCCCCAAAATTATTTTAATAATTTTGTTTTAATGTAATTGTGTCTTTTGTAATATTTTGTATTTTATTTAATGCATTTACAATTTTATTCTGAGAACAGATTCATGGGCTTTACTAGACTCCCATGAATCTTTGGCAAAATTGATTTTAACCTCTGCAGCGCATAGGTAGCTTTTAGGGTTGTTTTGTATATCTGTTATACAAATGTATTTAAAGATTACACTAGAAATATAGACATAATCTTTGATCATGAATGTGATAATTGCTCTTTTGCCATGTGGCGTTAATGTATTCTTTAACCGATGATGTTTCAATCCCTAGTATATGTATGTATAGTAGCTATTCAGATAGAGATTTAAAAATTCTAAGAGTACCATGGGGAAAACCTTCGCTTTCTGATCTCCCCCCTCTCAGCCCTCCATAATGCAGGCTTAGGAGTCGGGTAGATTTCTGATCCCATTAGAGTCTCGCAGCAGAACGCTGGGTTAGCTCGCTGCGAAGGTTGGCAGAGTCTGGGCTCCCGAGTGTTAGCCATGTGAGCAGAGTGGTGGTGTGAAGGCCCTGCAGGCAGCACCACCAGGGCATCTCAGAAAATAGGTTGGCTTATTGGTTTTCATGGCAGGCTGTGTTCTTTGGCAGGTAACTGTTTTATTCCTAATGTTTAAAGGTATTTGTGTGCTGGATGTGTTTTTGTTAAGGGCTTGTAAAATGGGAAATGTTTGTTTTCTCTTTGAGGGGTGTGTGTGTGGGTATGTGTGTGTGTGCAGAAAGTTTGCTTTTCACTGGAGGATGACTTTCCCCTATTTCAGTAAACTTGGTCTTTCTCAAATTTGGTGAACTTGGATCAAGATGTTAGAAGTAAGGGAGTTGGCTGACACTTGATAAGGATGCACTGTGTTGTCTTAGAAATTATACCTTTATTTTCAGACCAAAAATACTTGAATCATCTTCTTGTAAAAACCAATACGTATATGTAGGCATACGGTCCTTCCTTGGATGAGGACTGCTGGGTCAGAGAGGGGTTGTTGTCGCGCGTGGTATGCCCGCGTACATCCCTACCCACACCGGAGCAGTGCCTGTGGAAGTCCTTTCTTGGGAGAGGAAGCAGATTCTGGAAAGTTCTACCTCATTGTAGAACTCGGATTGGAAGTGAAGAGAGGAAGCTCTTTATTTATTCTTAAAAAGATTTTTATTTATTTGCTTGAGAGAAGGAAAGCATGCAGGCACCCCCAGCAGGGAGCCCGACGTGGGGCTCAGTGAGTCCCTCCCCCCAGGCACCCCAAGAGGAAACTCTTAATCTGTAGTGTGTAGGGGCGCCTGTGTGGCTCAGTCATTGAGCCTCTGCCCTCAGCTCAGGTCATGATCCCAGAGTCCGGGGATCGAGCCCAGCATCAGGCTCCCTGCCCTGCCCAGCGGGAAGCCAGGTTCTCCCTCTTGAGAGAGGAGTTTGTGTTCCCTCTCTAGCTGTGTTTCTCTGTGTCAAATAAGTAAATAAAATCTTTAAAAAAAAAATCTGTAGTCTGTAGTTATCGGAAGGGAGGTCAATATAAAACAGACCCATTTACTTAGTTTGTACAGAAACCTCTTAAGGTACTTTTGACAGGGTGCTATGATTAGTGCTATTAGAAAGAAAACGGGGTGAGGGGTGCCTAGCTGGTTCTGTGCATGGAATGTGCAACTCTTGATCTCGGGGTTGTAAGTTAGAGCCCCACATCAGGTGTAGAGATCACTTAAAATCTTTTAAAAAGAAAAGAAACGGACGAATAAGCAAAGAAAAAAAAGAGAAACTGACTTTAATACAGGGAACAAACTGGTGGTTGTGGGGCAGGGGTTGGCTGGGTCAACTAGGTGAAGGTGGTTCGGAGGGTGCTTGTGGTGGCGAGCACTGAGAGATCTGTAGAGTTGTTGAATTGTCATAGTCTACACCTGAAATGTTACAGCACTGTATGTTAATTATATCTGATAATAAATACAGAAATAATTTTTTAAAAAGAAAACAGGGTTTCTTAGGAACTCCCCTCCCATAGGAACGGAGAGTAGGCGGGAAGGTTGGGGAAAAGGCCCCACTGGGAATGAGTGCCATGGAGGAGTAAGCATGAGCCTGGTGAGGACGTTTTACGGTTGTTACTTATTTTAAGCTTTCCTGAAATGCATATAATTTTACAGAGTATTGTTGAAATGCCAGTGTTGAAGAAACAGCGTTTATACGTGTAAGATTCCAAAAACCTATAACCAAGTATTCCTTCTATCTTCTTCCTAAATTATTAACACTCACATGGCTGGTGTGCAGTTGATTGATTTATGTACTAATAACGTGTGTGTTTGGAGGCATGGCTATATTTTTTCTTAAAATTTACACCTATTTTTTGGAAGCGCCAGTATTAGAAATGAATTTTGTGTGTGTAATAAAGCGGTACATTCTGTCCGTGGTTCTTTTTGCCATGGGGAGCTGGATGTTACCTGTTACAGTTGGCGTTGCTTTGCTGCGGGCTCGGAAATGGCTTCAGCAGGTGCTGGACATAGAAGAAAGATGGATTAAAACGGTGGGCCGATTTGGCTTTAGAACAAGTGCTTCTGAGTAGCTTGAGCAAAAGGAGATTTGGGATTGCCTTGGTGAGTTTTACTGGTTTGGAGAGGTCGGTTGATTATCAGTTTCATTAAATAAGATACTGATAAAATATTTAAAAGTGAATCTCCGCCTTTAATCCTTTGTTCTTTGCATTGGCTCCCTAGTAATTTATAATACAGCCTTCTGTGGTTTGGGGCTGTTGTTTTTGGTCCGTTCTTTCTGATAAATATAAAATAATTTTATTTCCAAGTTGTCTTTAAATCCACCCCAAGTCTGTTCCATTTCTACTGTAATATTCCTTGTGATGATATTTCTCAGGGAGAAGTTTATACAAAGGTAAATATACATCTTTAGAGAAGAAAGAAACTTGTTTTCCTGTCAGGAAAAATAACTCTTCAGGAAAGGAAAACAGGTGATACATTGTATCTTCTGCCTCTCCCTTAGCTTATTGCCCTGGGCACACGGTGCTGGCCTGTGCTGATGGTTGTGCTTACCCCAGTCTACCCCCGTTACCCCCACTTACCCCCGTTACTGGCCTACCTGCTCCAGACACAAGTTGCTTCTGAAAATATGCTCCTAGCAAGTAGGCCGTTCATTTAGGTATTGGGAGGATCTACAACAGTGTTTTTTTTTTAAGTTTTAAATACTGTCTTTTGGGTAGTTTGTGTAAGGACTTTGTTAAGGAAGCATTTGTCTTTGTAGAATTATAACTGTTAGCCCTGTTATTGAAACTTTGTAGCTGCTTATTACAGATTCAAGTTTTGTCCCAGAGTCCTTATCAGCTCAGAACAGACAGACCGTGGCTGGAAGAATTGGATATTGCTACTGGAAGTTTTGACTCAAATTTGTTATTTTTATGTGCAAAGCAATGTATTAGAGACGGGGGGAGGGCCTAGAATGATGAATCAGAGGCTGCCCCAGGAGGGCTACCGGCTAGTGGGAGCACTGATTGCTACTTCTTTATATAGTTTACTCCTCAAAACAAGCTTATTTTCATTTTATAATTAAGGAGATTGGAGCTCACATGCGTATCAGAGAGCTCACTCAAAGATACAGCTTTTAAGTTGAAACGTCCTGTGGTGCTGCGGACTCCAGGTGTCCCTTGCCCCTGCCGTGGGCAGGCTCCTGACCTCATAGAGGAATTCATCAGGCACTGCGCTCTGTGAGCCTGGCCTCCGATCCCAGATCCCAGAGTGAGCTTTACAGTACCGAACACCAGATCTGCCTGGGTGGTGAGTGCGGCAGGTCATTGACCCCTCCCCTCCAAGTGTCAGAATTCTTCACTGTGTTTCTGGACCTCCTCTTGTCCTGTTGTAAGGAAAAGGAAGATGATCATTCCCGTATTCCTCTAGATGATGGAGTGACATGGTGGTTTTAGGGGACAGCTAATGTGGTCTGCATCTCAGCCCTGCTCCTGGCAAGCTGTCTGATCATAGTTAAAACATACTTAAGATCTCTGTGCACCTTGTTTTGTACACAGTTCCCCCCGCCCTGTAAAGCTGGGATGACGATAGTACCTAATTCATGTTTGAGGAATTAAATGCTGCACTTTTAGTATCTGGCACGTAGTAGCCCCTAATATACATTAGTCAGTTACTGTTAATTTGGTCATTACACACTGATCTTTGGGGTTCAAGAGCTTGATTTTATCAATCTTCTCAGGTCTGATAAAATTCTGTGGACGTAGTCACACAGGCCAAACTTGTTTTTGATTGAATAATTAAACACAGTGCTAATGTATTAATTTATTAAGGTGTTATTCCAGTAATAGCTATTACTCAGATATTCTGTGTGATATTGAGGTGACCAGGCAAACTAAGTTAGTATTTATTAACATTTATCTGGTGCAAATGAAATGAAAGGTAGTTTTACTAGGCTGCTTTATTTAGGCTTGGTGTAGAACCTGGAGATTTGTTTTTTTAAAAACATCAACAGAAATGTTATTTCTCTATAGACACAGGTGCTGTTGCTTGCTGGATCTTGGCCCTTGGGTTTACTCCTTTTTTTCTTTTATCTCAACATTTTATGTGCGATCAGTAGCAGAACCACATTAATAGTAGAGATTCTGTATCAGTAATCTAGACATAAGGGATTTTCAGGAGATAATTGAGGGGCCTCCTTTTTCCCCCGCTCGCCTTACCATGCTCATTCTGCATGGTTTCCTTTGTGTTCTTGCCCGCTGGCGCATCGGCTCCCTGGCCCGGGGCGTCTGGGAGGGTGGAGCTGTCTGTGGGCAGTTACAGAGCAAGTGGGGCTTGCTTTTCTTTGGGGCCCATGGGTGCACCTGGCTTAGTCGTGTCTTAGGTGATGGAGAATTACTCTGTCAGCACGATGACCGAGTGGGGGCTTACTTTGCCTGTTTGGGTTAACTTCATCCCTAAAGCATAAGCCATGGGAGGAGCCAGGGTCATTTGCCAGTTGATATTTGAGGCCGTTAGGTGTAATATAAAGATGATTTCAGAATGGTGGTGGCGATGATAGCATCAGAATCCTGGGATCACAGTAGGACTCTCATAATAAAGACTTGAACATATACAGCTGAATGTGTGCAGTAATTCTTGTTTCTTACCGTGCTGTCTTAGGACAGGCTGAGAACGGGGTGGGTGGGGAGAGCGGAGCCTGAAGTGGAAGCATTGGGACGATGAGAGGGACAGGCCAGGGGAGGGATGAGGAGAGGGGCCAGCCAGCAAAGGAGGGCTGGGGAAGCCCTGCAGGGGACGCGTTCAGACAGCTCCCGCACGGAGGAAGTCCCGGCAGTCGTTGGTGCCCGGGCGCTGTTAACACCGGGCTGCTGGGCGTCGGGGCTAGCCGCGGTGGTGCTGGGCTGTGCTGACGCGGGCTGTGCAGCTGCAGTTTCGGGGTGCACAGGCTTTGTTACTTCATGGAAGTTCCAGGGTTGCCAGACTAGGAGGTCAGCCTTCCCAACCGGTGTGGCTTAGCTTTCTTTGCTGCCTGACATGGGCTGAACAAATAGCGGCTTGTATGATTTTGAGAGACGGGAGCAGGACTACGGATACCCATTTTGGTAACTCATAAAGCTTTTTCAGGTTCACCCCCATAATCAGTGACCCTATTTCAACCCAGGATCTGTGGTTCAGTGGTGTCTATATGTGTGTATATATGTATTTTCTACACACATGCTCACTTACCCTGTATTTTCCCTGGGGCAGTGGGAAATGGGTAGGACGGACTGCCCAGTGGTCGGACAGGGTCTGAGCAAGCATGGTAAAGCTTTGGGGCTAGAAATATGTGTTGCTGTCTCCTTTTCTGCTTTACTTTTCATGTACTTTATACAGTCAGCCACATTCTAATATCCCATAACTATCACAGTCATTAGTCGTGATTGTTAGTGAAGAATAAGCAAATAGATTGGGAGGAAGTAGAGAAAAACTTAGGTTTGATGGGCTTTGGGCCCACCGAAAGGCCATGGCCCGGAGTAAAGGTAGGGCGTGACATCATCTGACTGACTTTTTAGCAAAGCAGCGTCTGTCGAGGGTGAGTGAGTGGCTGAGCTAGTGTGGCGGGCCGGAGGTGGGGGCACTGATGGGTCCGTGGGCCTCTGGTGGCGCGGGGCACAGTGGGCGTGGCCGAGGAGTTTGAAACGCTCCTTGGAGTTCTGTCCAGACCTGTGCTTTTTTTCATGTTCAGGGAAAGAAGAGAGTAGAAGGGAGCTCTGGACCTTACCCCTCCAATATCCCCAGCGCAAGTGTAACCCACCAAAAAACCAGATTCTCTCTGATGCTGTGGGGTACGGGCACTGCTGCTGTGGCTGTAGCGGAAGGCCGGGAAGCTCACATTTCCCCTGACTGATCGGCATTCTCATGAATTCGAAAGGGAAACGAGGAGATAACAGGAAAGAGCGTCCCATGGTTGGGCGGGCTACCTGTCTTACAGTAGTATCCCTTCGCTTGTAAGACTGTTGCATTTTTCTCTCGAAGTAAGGTCTGTTTTTTTTTTTTTTTTTTTAAAGATTTTATTTATTTGACAGAGAGAAACAGAGCTAGAGAGGGAACACAAGCAGGGGGAGTGAGAGAGGGAGAAGCAGGCTTCCCACCGAGCAGGGAGCCCGATGTGGGACTCGATCCCGGGTCTCTGGGATCATGACCTGAGCTGAAGGCAGTCGCTTAACCAACTGAGCCACCCAGGCATCCCTCGAAGTAAGGTTTTGAGAAAAATCTGAATTGTGTTCACTGATTTGGGGCTAGTAGTTGATATTAAAATTAGTTACAATTATATCCTGCAAAAGTTAAGCGTTTCCATTTGTTCACATTCATGGTAGAATCGGGGCTAAGATATCTCCTGTGGTTTTAGAGTGGTCGCTTTCTTCATTGAAGTTTTATATTCTCAAGGTTGGGCAGGACCTTGGGGAGCGATAGGCGTGGACTTCGGGGACCGCTGGATCTGGGTTTTAACTTTGGATTTGCCATAAAACTGCTGGAGCAAACTATTTAAACCTCGTGTTTTAATGGCCAAGTCTTGGAGATAGAGTTCAGGAACAAATCTGCATGACCACCGCTGCAGAGACGCCGTAAACCCGTGCTGGTGGCGGTGCGCCTGGTCCCCGCGTAGGACTCAGCGCTGGCAGCCGTCGCCAACCCCAGCTGCCCTGCAGCCGTCGCCGGAGGTGGGAGCCCAGGGAGGCACACGGGGCAGTACCGCGTCCTAAGTCACAGAATTACGTCTGAGGACTCAATCGCCCTGTCTCTCAGTTTCTGTCTCAGGTGTTGATGGTAATGCAACATCATTTTTAGAAAATGGTGAATGGCCTTTTTCATTTATTATTCTTATGAAAAGTGAATCTTCTTAGAATGTTATTTTTTCAAAAATGTATGTACCTTTTTGTTTTCTTCTAGGATTTGGAGTTCCATGGAGTGATGAGATTTTATTTTCAAGATAAAGCTGCTGGAAATTTTGCCACAAAATGCATTCGGGTGTCTAGTACTGCTACCACTCAAGATGTGATCGAGACGCTGGCGGAGAAGTTCCGGCCCGACATGCGGATGCTGTCATCCCCCAAGTACTCCCTCTACGAAGTGCACGTCAGCGGAGGTCGGTGCACGCACACATGGTGCTGGTGGGGGTCCCCAGCTCCCCAAACATGCGTCTGTCCGCAGGGCCCTTCATTCGGAGCCCTGCTTTCCCGTGGGGCTTCTCTTTCCGGAGCGGCTGGGAGCGCGGGCAGGCAGGCAGGCAGAGCGTTGGCGTGTCTGCACGCCAGGTTAGAGTGCACGTGTTCCTCCACACCTGCTTATTTCTTCAGAGATAAGTAGCACGACGTTCCGTCATTAAAGTTAGCCAGCAGATCTAGGTGTCGTCCACGCACTGGTGACACAGGGCGCTGCTCGCGTCTGGAGCCGTCGTTCTTGGAACGCTTATGTAGATTGGGATATGGCACTTAATTTTAACCCCGTTGAGCCTTCTGTGAGTACGAGTCATTGATCTCACAAAATGAGTCTTCTGTAACATGAGACAGTATATTTTCATTATTCTTTGGGAATAATTAGGGCATCTTGAGGAAATTGTCTTATGTAGTTAGTAATTTCTCCTTGTTTTTAATGTTTAAAATTTCTGAAAATATCCTATGTGTCTATGTCAAGCAGTAGTTTTAAGTTGGACTGATTAGAAATGTAGAAATTTCTAAAATTTGTAATGAGTGCTTTGGAAATACTGAGTCACCTATAAAAAATGCAAATCTCAATTAATGCAGCAAATAAAAGATCACATGCAGTCCAAACCAAAATATAATACCTGTTAAATTCCATCCGCAAGTCCTTTTTGAATGTAAGTTGTCTTAACTTCAAAATTACAGCCTCCTGTGTACCTTTGGAATTGGGTGAAAAGTTTTGTAATGTGTGGAATGTGGATAGGACCACACACTTTTCCCCAGTAGAATATCAGGTAGGCCATCTGCACACGCTATTCTGTCAATGTTCTGAGGGTGTCCAGCTACACAGATGATACCCAAACTAGATCTGACAACAGAGGATGCTTCACTTTGGATGGTTCTTCTGGGGTTGAGTTTTCCCTTCCCTCGGAGCCCTTGTAACCAGTCACTGCAGCCAGGTTATCGAGAAGAAAATGCCTTTCACTTCCAGACCTTTCTGTGTTGTCACTTTTTGGTCATTTGAAAACCACCAAGTGAAATCTTTGGAGTAATATGTATGAGATCTAAAAGTGGAATGATTTTTATTTTTTTAAAAGAAATTTTTTCTTTTATATTTATTTTAATTACGAAGTAAACTATTTACCTATAAGGGGGTGACACACAGTAGAGATGCCGCCAACCCCCGGGGTGAGCGGCTAGGACAGCCTGGCGCTGTCCCTGCGCATGTCCGGGCCCATCACAGTGGGCCGCACCTGCGCCTCTCATACGGGGAGAGCCCTCGTGTGCGTGTTCTCAGTTTTCAGGTCAGAGAGCCCTTAGGGTGTCAGTGATTTTTCAGTGGCATCTCTGGGTCAAAGGAAGTACCTGACATTTCATTTTATTGTCTAGTTTGATTCACAAAAGTTAGTAAGTATTAGTGCTCTAACAGTTTGATAGATGCTTGAAAAAATCATGCACGTTAAGTGCAAGGAAAACTAAAATTTTCATCTGTGATGGGTTTACACGCCCTTGTTTCCTGTGCACGGGGGTCTGGGGCGGTGCTGCTCGTTTTGTCGGGCACCGCAGAGCTCCCGCCTGGACCTTGCCGTGGCGCTCGCAGACGGGACGATGCAGTCCCGTGTGGACGAAGGGCTGCCTGCGGTCAGCAGGTCCGGCAGCATCTGCCCAGTGCAGCTTGTTTCCGTGACGATTCCCAGCGCTCCCCCCAGCGAGCGGTCAGGGCCCTCACCTCGTGCTTGCGAACCGCAGGTCCCATACGCCGAAGCCCGAGCCCGACTGCACTCCGGCTCCAGGAGGACTCCGCTCTTCCCATTTCTGTGTTTCAGCGTTCCTTATGTGAAATCAACTGGGAAAGTAAAAAAGATTCTGCTATTAAAAAAACAAAAATATGAGAACCACTAAGGCAGAAAGAGATCTTCAGGTCACAGAGTTGCGGCAGGACCCTGACTGTATTTCCATTTGATGAATAGGCCCCCGTGCTTTAGCATACCTCACCCTTGTTTTTACTTTACTTTTACAGTTTCGACTTAGTTCTTACAATTTGTTCTCTAAAAATGTACTGTGAAGGAATTAGATCTAGTACAGATCTTGCAACAAGAAGAACTTGATAATTTTGGTTTGTAGCAGGAATTTCAAACTTAATCCAGACCCTAATTTATTGCTCCAATTTTCATTTCTCACATTTTCAGTTCATAAAATAAATTAGAATTTGTTACTCCTGTATTCTTATAATTAACACTGCTGTTCCCATACGGTATTTACTAAATGCCTGCGTGAGTCTGGTTATCCTTGAAATCTGGCCCGTCACTCCTGCTTCCTTTCCCGCGGTGCTTCCAGCTGGCCTCGGCCTCCTGTGTTTGCAGCCCTCCCTGCAGACATCCTGCAGAAGGCGACGTCAATTCCCTTTGGCCAACTGCAGGCCAACTGCAGGCTTCTAATAAGTAGCCAAGGTCTGCTGGGCCCTCAGGGAGCCCACTCCCTCACAATCCTGATCAGTGTGCCCCGAGGCACGTTACATGTCTAGCAAGCAAGGAAGGAATATTCTAAACCTCGCACTTCATCCTAACAAAGCCATGGGATGGTGGTCTTGTGGTCGGAGGGCTGTGAGGGCTAGACCTGGTGAGTTTGGGAGATGAGGGATAGAAAGAAGATTGCAGCTGTCACCAATACTTGTGTTAGGAAATCTTCCAGGACAGCCTAACTCCTGTGTTGTGTTAACATTGTTTCCTTATTTTCCAGATTCATATATGAGACAGTTTGATTTACAGGATTAGGCTGATCGCAAAGCCCTATATATATATTTTTTTCTAGATAGTGTTTCTTTTATTTTCTGATTGGATTCTAATTATTATTATTATTGTTATTATTATTTAAGGATTTTATTTAATTGTTTGACAGAGAGAAACACAGCCAGAGAGGGAACAGAAGCCGGGGAGTGAGAGAGGAGGAAGCAGGCTTCCCGCCGAGCAGGGTGCCCGATGCGGGGCTTGATCCCGGATCTCCAGGATCATGACCTGAGCTGAAGGCAATCACTTAACCAACTGAGCCCCCCAGGCGCCCCTGGATTCTAAATATTATAAGGACATTATCCCTGGTCAGTGTTCGGCACTGGGTACTTTGTAATATATATTATAGTGGCAACAAAATAGTAAATAATTAAACCTAGCACATACATTTTGAATGACATTTCAGCCTGTTAAGTACTTGTGGTAATAGGGTATTTTATGTCTGTAAATTAACATATATGAGAATGTTGTAGTAGCTAGTGCCCATTAAATAACCATGACTTAACTTTTTTTCATTTCATGATTTGAAGAAGAAAGAAGATTGGATATAGATGAGAAACCCCTTGTTGTTCAGTTGAATTGGAATAAGGATGATCGAGAGGGCAGATTTGTTCTTAAGAACGAGAACGATGCCCTTCCTCCTAAGGTAGGACCCTTCCACATCTTGTACTGACTGACAGTGTCCCGGGCCCAAGTCTGACCGAGACCAACACCAGACTGATGTTAGTGTGATAGGACTCCACTGAATTTTCCTGCTTGCTACATTTCTTAAATGGCCTTTTTACCCTCCTCCCAGAAAAAAAATTGAAAGGAGTTCTACTTCCCTCTGTTTCATCTGCTCTTCCACTAAATAATCCCCACTATTGCTCTTTGCTTTGCAAAGCAGTATTATGGAGGCTTTTGTTATTAAGAGATTTAATGATCAGGTAATCAGCTCCAGGTTTTTTACAAATTAGAAAATTAAAATATGTTTTAATAAGAATCACAAGGGAAAGATAGAACTTTAATAACCTATTTGGTGTAAATTTTCAGATATAGCTTAATAGGGCCCATGTAAAACCTTTCTTGTACTCTATACGTAAGATTAGAAATTAGCAGACTTTTTGGGCTGACGTCATGCGATGCAGTTACCCTAGAATCAGGTGTGGGGTGTCTGGGATTCCTGTGCTGCTGGTCTCGTGTGGAGCACTGAAGTGCAGATGAGGTTCGGAACTAACTCTGAGTTCTCTGTTAAATCAGGCGGCACCTTATGCTAGAATTCAGTATTGACTAGTGCTAGCACACACCAAGGTCAAGAATATATATATATATTTTTAAAGATTTTATGTATTTGACAGAGAGAAACACAGCCAGAGAGGGAACACAAGCAGAGGGACTGAGAAAGAGAGAAGCAGGCTTCCCGCCGAGCAGGAAACCTGATGTGGGGCTCGATCCCGGGTCTCCAGGATCATGACCTGAGCCGAAGGCAGTCGCTTAACCAACTGAGCCACCCAGGCGCCCCTAGGTCAAGAATATTTTGAAAAAATCTTTTCTTTAATCATTTTCCTCAACAGATTGGGGAAAGAGTGCCATTGTTCACTTCTGGAAACAGAAAATTTTCACTTTATTTGTGTGATGTTGGTGTTCCATGTTGAAGAAGAGTTTTAAACACACCAGAGTGTTCTTGGTCTTACTTGTCACTGTGCCTTAGTGCCTTGACATTTGTAGCAGATTCATATAAAGTAACAAAGGACAGCTTTTTTTTTCTTTTGGTCCATGTTTTGTTTCATTTCTGCCACCTTGATTTCTGCTGACGTGCCTCACAGCAGGCCAGAGACCCTTGTTCATGTGCACGAGAGCTCCGATGGGGTTAGGGCCCTGCTGACACGGCTGGCAATGAAAACAGCAGTGCTAAGTTAGGTAAAACAGAAGGTAGTCTATTTCCCAATACACCAACCGTTCTTTCATGTTTTTCTTGATTCTTTACCAACCTATTAAGTATACAAAAAAAAAAAAGGTCTATCATCTGCTAGTGGCCCATGTTATAAATTAAGAATAATCAGATGAACAAGATATGGGAAAGAAATTAGAGGTCTTTGCACAAACAGTACTTAATTAGTAATTAATAATTTTGCTTCAAAAAAGCCAGTTCCTTACAGGATGCTTAATATTTCTTGAAGTAAAGTAGATAATGATTTTTACTGTTTTTTTATTGTTGTTGTTGTTTGTTTTTTTTTAAAGATTTTATTTATTAGAGAGAGAGCAAGGAGAGGGATAGAGAGGGAGGGAGAGAGACAAACACCCGCACCTGGCACGGAGCTCGCTGCAGGGCTCTGTCCTGTAACCCTGGGACGGTAACCCAGGCGGAGTCCCATGCTCAACTAACTGAGCCACCCAGACACCCCAGTTATTTCCATATTTTGATTAGGCTTCTTTTTTAAAAGTAACTTTAGGTACATTATTTGGATTTTTATTTAGTGAAAGTCAGATTTTGTGCTTCCCACCCTAGTTTTCTTAGTGGGTTCAGCTTTCTGTTTGTTTACTTGTGTATTAGTTTTGAATCGAGGTAAAATGTATACACGGTGAAATGCACAGATCTTGGATGTCTAATTCTTTAAGTTCCGCTAAATACACCCCTGTAACCGTTAGTCTAGTCGAGGTAAGGACATTTCCATCCCCCGGACCTTTCCCTGTTCCTGCGGCTGGGTGCTGGCGGTAACCCCTGGCCGGCAGCCTGCTGGGCCACAGGGCTTTCTGTGACTCGGTGAAACGGCCGTCACAGTAATGGTGCTGCTTTTACCAGAAGGCTCAAAGCAATGGACCTGAAAAGCAGGAGAAAGAAGGTGTCATCCAGAACTTCAAGAGAACTCTCTCAAAGAAAGAAAAGAAGGAGAAGAAGAAGAGAGAAAAAGAGGCAGTGAGGCAAGCGTCTGATAAGGATGATAGGCCTTTCCAAGGGGATGACATGTAAGTAATTCTGGAAATATCTCCATTTCCTTTTGCTCTAAATAGTTGACTGATCTTAATGTAGCAGACCTGGTTAAATGACCAGATAAACTATGAAGAGGATGAACCTCCACGGTGTCCCCTGGCTCCTGTGGGGGGGGGTCTCACCTGAGCAAGGCTTACGCCGACCTGACCTGTCTCCCAGGTTTGCTAATCCCAGAGAAGCAACCTGGAGGCCAGTGCTGTTTCTTCTGAGTAGACCACTGATGTCATGTCTTCTTCATCTTTGGCCTTCCGTCTCTGGGTTTTGGTCCGCACAGCAGCGGTGCTTGTCGGCGGTCCTCACCTACGCTGACCGCTGCCCGGAGGTTGGCGCCGTCGGCCGGAACAACAGCTAAGGCTCACATGCACCCTCTCGTTGACGCTGGCCCCGCCAGCTCCCCTTACTTACTTTGTCCCCCAGCCCCGTCCTAGTCGTACTTACAGGGCAGTCTCTGCATTTTGGTGATAACAGAGAAGATGTCCCAGGAAACTGGCCTTTCCCCTAGGGGGGAGAGCTGGCGCAGCCCCTCCGGCTTCCCCGTGCGTCCCTGAGTGCCTTGGGCCAGCAGCGCGCCCTCCCCGGCCCCTCCTCACCGGGCTGGACCCGTCCGCTCCGCGCCTGCCTCCTGGTGGACGGTCAGAGCCTACAGGCTTGGCAGAAGCAGGGGCCCAAGGACAACCATAGGTTTTTCTGCTCTTCCATTAATTGAAGATTTTATTTGTGTGAGAGAGAGAGAGAGAGAGAGAGAGAGAGCACGCGCGCACACACAGGCAGGGTGAGTGGCAGGAGGAGGCAGAGGTTCTAGAAGCAGACTCCCCGCCGAGCAGGGAGACCAATGCGGGGTGCCATCCCAGGACCCAGGGATCACAGCCTGAGCTGAAGGCAGACGATTCACCGATGGAGCCCCTCAGGCTCCCCTGTAGTTTGTGTTTGTCCCACCAGCCCTGTCCTAGTCGTACCTATAAGGCCTTTGAACTCCTGATCTCAGAGGACCTCCTCTCCAAATACATACTTTATGTAGAGTTTTTAAACAAATATAATCATAGGCTTTTAGAACTAGAGCTTTCCACATGACATTTTTCCACTAGAGTATATCCCATAAATGCATGTATATATTCACAAGAATATATTGTCACAAAAGTATGAAGTAATTTAAATGATTATGTAGTAGTCTCTCATATAGTTTTTGTTTTTTTTAAATTTTATCTCACTGCCCCCTTTTTGTGTGCTTATGGGTAGTTCACAGGGCTTTTGGTATTATAAGTACTACTCCTGTGGGCATCCTCGCTCTCCAGCTCGGGGAGCACTCTGGCAGGTGGCTCGGGGGCAGCCTGGGGGTATGCATGTCGCCCGGAGCCCACGCACCTGCTCGCTTCCTCCTGCCCTGAGCACTGGGTGGGATGCCGCCCGTACGTCCATGTTTATTTTATCATTAGCATGGTGGAGTGGATGGCGGCTTTTTACACACTCACTAGCCGTTTATATCCTGTTGTGGTGATGTGAAGTCTTTATTTTTACAGTGTGTTCTGTATGTGTTGAGGACACTTAACCATTCCTTAGTTAATGACATTCACTTTAGGGTGGAATTGAACCCACTTTGGGTTGCATCTGGGTGGGTGTAGGTCTTAATCTGCCAGGCAGTGCTGTCTATGTAATGAGCATTAACTCTTGAGTGAAGTATTACGAAGCATAAACAATAGACAGAACTTACATAAACATACTGCTTATACATGAAAAATAGCAAAGAAAAGGAGCGTTTGAAACTTAGGTTGTGGTTTATCCCATTTATCAGTTTAGTTTATATTGTCTGCTTAGAAAATCAGTTACGAGTTAAGTTGTTTAATTTCGTTGATTCAGAGTTTGATTTTTTTGTTGTTAGAAAGAATGAGCAGGGGGCAGGGGGAGGGGCAGAGAAACAGACTCCCTGCCGAGCTCTGAGCCCCACATGGGACTTGATCTCAAGAGCCCGGAGACTATGACCTGAGCCGAAACCAAGAGTCAGGCACTCAGGTGCTCAGCTGACTGCACCACCCAGGGCCCCCCGTGTTTGTTGGCTTTTAAATTAAATTATTTTCATGATTAAAAATGATACCTTTGAAGTGTATTTATCAACATGTAGTCATCAGTCTGTCTTTAATGTGCAGTCTTCAACTCCTCATTCTCTGTCCTTGACTCCTTTACTTTTGAAAATTGAGCGTTAAGAAAGTGAATGTTAGTTCTGTTGTTAAAAAGTCATGCTATTTGAGCTCAAGATTTACTCTAATTTTAAGAGAGATTTTTACTAAGTAAAAGTCTATTTGTTCCATTGTTTCTTGTGGTTGGAATGTTTTATTGCTCATCTGGTGGAAATTCCTGAAATGTAATTTGTACATTTTTCTTTTAGCCTGATTAGTGAATCCACACCAAATGACATAAACTCACTGGGAGATTCTGATGATAAGCCTCCCTTTAGTTTAGTGTGTCGCTGGTATTGGGAGGAAGCTCATTTTGTACCCACAGCGCTCGTCAGCGCGCGGTCACTCGTGTGCACGGGGACGCCTGCCCGGGCACGTGAGTCTGCCTGCAGTGCAGCTCTTTCTCATATGACGCTGACAAAATACTGTTGGTGCCTTTTGTTTCTAACAGTGAGAATTCCCGACTGGCTGCTGAGGTTTACAAAGACATGCCTGAAACCAGCTTTACCCGAACAATCTCGAATCCGGAGGTGGTCATGAAACGTCGCCGGCAGCAGAAGCTGGAGAGGAGGATGCAGGAGTTCCGGAGCTCGGACGGCCGGCCAGACTCAGGTGCGCGTGCGGGCTGCCCCGCGCCCGGGCTCGGCCCGGCCTGGCTGTGTGTGTGCCCTGGGGCTGCTGCGGGCCCAGCGCGGCCTGTGCCACGGGAGTGCCGGTCATTAGACACAGGTGTAGTTAGTCACATGTTTTTCCCCAGTGTGGCTCTTCTTTTGCTCTCAGTTTTGAATTCTGGAAAATATAGCTGAAAGAAGACAGACACACACCGTTCCCTGTGTGCTTGCTGCCCGGCGTCTGTGAGGAGGGTGCGCGTCTCTCCTTTGCCCCCGCATCTCTTCCTCCTGCTCAGAAGCACCCCTGACCTTCCCAGTGCTCCACGTTACATTTCACTGTATTTTCCTGGCGGTAACGATGCTTGAACAGTAAAAACAGAAGAAACCGCAGTCCCATTGTCACGTGCAATGACACGTGACGCTGGTTCCCTAATGCCGTCGGCCACCCCGCCACGGTTCACGTGCTCCTGACAGCCTCGGGCGAGTGTCCGGTCGCATCGGGGGCTGCAGGGAGCCTGCATGTGGCGCCTGCTGGGCGTGTCGGCCGTTGGGGCTCCCCGTGCTGCCTCCTAGCGCACCCCCAGTGTGCTTCGCTGGGCGTTTGTTTGGAAAACCTCGTAGGTGGTTCGTTTTGGAGAGTTTGCTGGCAGCGTCCGGTAGGTGACCACTTTCTCTCCTGTGTCTCTGTTTCCTCGGCGACGGGAAGAGGCAGGTTTAGGTTTTGGGGGGAGAGGGAGGGAGGCAGAAATGCTTAATTACCTCATTAGAATCCGCAGGTGAGCGCTGCCTGTGCAGCGTTTCCATGAGCTCCTGGAGCTTCCCGGTGTTTCTCCATCTCTTGCACTGATTGTCCTTCCGATTCTTGAACTGTCACTTTGAGACGGCGAGGGTGTCCTCCACCTGGCATCTCAGGCTTCCGCATGTCCCCAGTGGTCTTGGGGCGGCTCTGTGTGTGACGGGACATCTAGGCCCACCCAGTGCATTTCACGCCCCTGGCTAGGGAGCTGCTATCTCTCCAAGGACGCCTTGTTTTCCTTAGTGGGATAAGGATCTGGCTGCTAGGAGTGCTCCTTGTTCCTGCTTAGTGTTGGCTTTTAATCCTGTTTGGTGCACAGAGCCAGGAAGTACTTTTAATACCTTTTTTTTTCTTTACTTTTATTTCAGGAAATCCGAATATCTTATGATAAAAATTCTTCCCACCTAACACGGATGACGTAATTATTTGCTTTTCCCTATGGTAAATAGTGATATCAAAGTAAAAATAATGCTTTTGTTAACAATATGATACTGAAAAAATTTAAGTTTCTTGGGAAAGTTGTCTACGAGTATATCCTATAAAGATGAACTATCAAATTACTGTGTTTTTGTGATCACAGAATTGACTCCTGCCTTATGTGGTTATATACTCATACTGATTTATACTTAACTTTATTTGTTCTATTTTGCTTTTGATTTTAGAGGTTTGCTTCTTAAAAATTTAATGTACCCTAGCAGTTCCCAGGTGAAATCTACGGAACAATATATGTAGGGAAGTTCAGTTTTTGTCCCTGCCAGCCCCTGTAATTAAATGGGAGCATGCGAGGTAGGCTTTCCCCACCTTGTCTTTTCCACTTACTGGCATGTACTAAAGATTACTCTGTGTTTCTGAGGGAGAGAGTTAAAACAAAGGACTTTACTACTTTTGCCTATGGAACTTGTGTGTTTTTGACTATTTGGCTGTTTGACATAAAACTTGTATTGGTGATTAACTATAATTGTATTCAGCAACGAGAATATTTATTAGAAGCTTGCAAGTTAGTTTTGCTTGTTAAAAAATGATAGCATAATCATTTTGAGTTTCAGAAGGAAGCCGTGTGTGAAAAGGCTGTATCAGCGATCCAGCCTCTTGTACCAGTGTCCGACCTGGTAGGACCCGCCGCTCTGTAGTCCTTCCTGACCGTATGCTCGTGGACTGAAGGACCGCTGGTGGCTTGTCGTATGCTCTGCACCTGCTCGCTCACCTACGCGCCTTAGGGTTTTGAGTGTTGGGACTGGCAGCGTTTCCCCAACTCCGGACCCCTTCCCTGGAGCCCAGGCCCGAGTCAGGGATTTTGGCCCCGCCCCAGATGATGTGCGTGAGTGCGATCCAGTCTGCGTGGGTGGCAGCAGGTGGCACCCGGCGCATATCACATCCCTGCAGACAGCGTTGTCCTCTTAGTCTCCTTTCATGCGGTTGTCTGTGGGTCCTGGCTCTGATGTGCTCAGTCACTTGACAGAAACTGCTGGTGATCCATGTCTTTGGAACTCACTCAGAAAGGGCACTTTCTGCTCCCTTGTGTGTGTATTTGGGTCCTCAGTGCCCCTCTGCGTCTTAGCTGTGCGTTTCGTGGGAGCTGTAGTGTCAGATTCAAAACAGCTAGGAGGGCGGGGTACCTACTGCTTCCCTGAGTGATGTAACGGATAACCTCGGGGATCCAGGTGGGGTCTGTTTATATCTGTCTTATTTGATGAAAGATTCGAAATGGCTTAGAAATATATGTGCTAAAAAAAAAGAAATATATGTACTAAGGAAAGAAAAGAAAATGAAGAGAAGGGAAAGAAAATACAAAGATAAAGAAGAAGAAAGGTAATAGAATCTTTGAAAGAACAAGAGGAATGCTCAGAGATGCCTAACATTCACTGGCCTCTGGCTCGACAGACCCGGAGGGATTCTCCCAGGAAGGAGGCTGACGTGATCGAAATGATCACTTCCTCAGTGGTTCCCTGAGGAATGTTCGGATAAGCATGCCCAGGGATGTGGGAGTCATGGTAAACATAGCTAGCTGAGAGGATCCGTTTTTTGTAAGTAACTTATAAAATATTTTTTGAAGAAATATGCTTTTAATGTGGAGGTGACGTACTGTTACAGGGTGGGCCCACAGAGAACCGCATTTATTGCGAAAATTTGGGAAAATTGGATGTGCTCTGTTAGTAAGCTGCTGAAGAGTTATAAGGTGGGGATTCAGAACCCTTTGAATGTAGCCTAAGCTTCAGGTCTGGGGTTACCCTGGGAGCAGAGGGTGGATGGACAGAGTTGCATTTGGAAGTGAGCGTGTGCTGCCCACGGGGCACAGCCGCCGGCCACAGGCTGGTCAGACAGAGACCACGGGCCCGGTGCAGACTGGGACACCCGTTCCCGGTCATGTGGTGGTGATGGACTGCAAGGAGAGACTATTTGGGAGGGGAAGACGGGTTTCATGGAGCTGCTGCTATGATCTGGGGGATGTCCTGAGCTGGTCGTTAAAGTGGCTTGGGGACCAGGTTCTGGTCCGCGGTGTCGCATGAAGAGAGAGATCTGGGAGTCGTCTGTGGATGTCGGGCAGCGTCGCTGGACATGGCTGAGATTCTTTTGGTAGAAAGAATACAGGTAATGGAGGAATTTAAGGGAAGGCTACTGTGAAGAGAAGTAGGCAGACAAGAGGACCAAAAAAAAAACCTCCAAAAATTAGGAAGAAAAGTAGAACATCCAAGTAGAGGTTAGGTTAAAGGGCTTAGCTGGAAGCAGAAGGAACATTTTTCTATACAGATGCTCAGGAAACCGTAAAAAAACAAATATATTATTAGTATAATAGCTGTTTGTGGTTAATAATAAGGATGTCAGATATATTAAGTTATTTTGTTTGTCTTTAATAAATGACTTAGAAAATATATTTTCATGACCTATTATAGTTACTAGCTTGGCTGTTTTGTTGGCAGAAATATGCGGGGTGTGGTCACAGGTGAGTCAGGCTTCCGAGACCGCCCCGTCACTTACTGCTTTCCTGTCTGGTCGTCTGAGGGGTGCTTCCACGAGTTCGCATGAGCTGACCCACTGCTTGGCTGATCAGACTCGTGGCTTACCACAGCCTCGGACCCTGGACTTCGTGAAGCCTTTGCCACGTTTGGGGGTACTCGCTGTGTGACAGCCTCAGAGTGCAGCTGGCCCCGAGATGCCCTGTGTTTGTCCATGCCACCCGTTAGGGCCACAAATTTCTTAACTGAGACGTCACTGGCAGCATTGTGCGGCTATCCTAGGAGTCTGTCCTCCTGCCTCAGCTTCCTCAGGAGCAGTTTTGGGAGCGGCAGAGCACGGTGATGGGGATCCGGTCGTCGGGGTCCCGGAGAGCCGCAGGCTTCGGTGTGCTCCTCCCCAGAGTGCCGTGGCCGCCCTGCCTCAGTTTTAGAGCTTAAACGTGAATTTATACAAGTCAGTTTCAGTCCGTGGTAGTTAGCTGCTCCTGTCTTCTTCCTCAGCCGACGGGGCGGTTTGGATCCATGATGAGGGTACTGCGGCGTTGGGCCTGTCAGCTGGGCGCCTTCTGAATCAGAGTCCACATCTGCTATACTGGGACCAATTCACGTCTTAGATGTTCTCCAGCTTTCAGATGGGCGCTAAGAGTCCTTCTGTCCAGTAGCTGCGCCCCTTTGGTCCGTGTGTATGAAAGGCATAGCTGCCCATCGCCGCGCGCCCTTCCGAACAAGCGCTGCTCCAGAACGTGTGTGTCTGGAGGGGCCGTCTTGACTTTTTAAATGATTTTCTGGTAAACCCTGACCTGAAATTTTTTCAGACCAAATAGTATCTCCTCCTCTAATGGTCTGTGACTTTGGGATTGCCAAGTACTTGTCCTGGCTTTTAGCAGATGCAAAATTTTGCTCGAAAAATTGAATTTCTGACCATTGGCATTTTTTTGTAGCCATCTCATCAGCTTTCAAAACAGGTGGTCTGGTTTGCTCTTTGGTTATCTAATTGAAGCATACGGAGATGTTACCTACAAAATTGTTTTTACTCCTTCGCTTGTATGTGTTTTTCTAATAAATCAGTTCCCAGTATGTATCTGGAAGTAGAGGGTAATCAGAACAGAATGCGTTTCGGTGGCGTAGGATAATGTGCTTCAGAACTGGTCTCCCTGTTGGGGCTGTCGGTTCTTCACCCGGAAGCCGGGCCCCCCCGGGAGAGCATGAGGGGCATTCTGCGCGCTCCCTACACGCACAGGCGTGGGCTCGCTCTTCCCTCCGTGCGCGCACACAGAGAGCCTCCCAGCGGCTCCCACTCCAGCTGGAGTCAGATCCAGACTCTCATGACCGTGCTCTGGCCTCAGCCCTCGTCATGGTGGGCAAGGAGGGCCTGTGTCACCTGGGCCCCACCTACGCCAGCCGTAGGCCCCAACACCAGCCAGTCCCTCTGCCCAGGGAGCTCTCGAGGGGGCCATGAGGCTGCTGCATGCCCCTCAGGGCTCATGGCAGGTGCTCGTCTTCATAGAAGGCCTTACAGTCCCAGGAGCTTACGAAGCTCTGGGTCATTTTCTTTCTCACAACCCTGCTTGTGTTTTCCACAACATTTACCACTCCCTTACTTTTCTTGTCCGTCTTTTCCTCCTGCACCCCCGCTGCACTGTCAGCTGTGTGCAGGCTGGGACACCGAGCTGTCCATCGCTGTGTCCTCAGCACGGGGACGAGGGGCACCCCGGCTGGGAGTCTGTGTGTCATTCCACGTGTTGACAGGCAGCGCTGCGGTGCCGTCAGAACGGCTGGCCTTTCTTCCTTTCTCATCCCTTGGCCACCGTGGAAATCAGTTCATCGTTGTAAAAATCTCCTTGGGCTTGAAGAGAGGACAGAAACCGTCTCTGTCCTGCAGGATGAGTCGTTGCAGCAAAGTGTGGTCAGATCAACAAGTGACTATCTAACAGGACACGGGTACAGAACTATATAGAATTGCTGCACACATTCCGTCTTTGGACTCCTTGCACCTGCAACGTAGGTGCCCTTTTTTTTAAGTGGTCATAAATGTTAGCTGTCTTTGTTATTGGAATAAAATAAAGCAGTTCTAAAAGATGTCAACATGTTTTTTTCAGGTGGAACGTTGAGAATTTATGCAGATAGTTTAAAACCAAATATTCCGTACAAGACAATCCTGCTGTCTACCACAGACGCGGCCGACTTCGCTGTGGCTGAAGCTTTAGAGAAATACGGTCTGGAGAGGGAGAACCCAAAGGATTACTGCATCGCCCGGGTACGTAACTGTCCGCCCAGAGCTTACCAGGGGCACGCAGGCTACACTTCCCGTTTCAGTGGAAACATACTCTTTAGCTGAGGTCAAAGGCCGGCGAATTCTCTTCCCACGGAATCAGATATAGTGTAGCAAGTAGAAGCCCTGTCTTAAATACGTATAAAAAATAAATATCTTTCCTTCTGTTACAAAAGTAATAAATAAATATAAAGTAAAAAAAGTATAGAAAGGTGACTTGAAAAAATAAAATCACTCGTAGTTCTAATACCAAAGGATAACCCCTATTAACATACATATATATCTTTCTAGTTCTTGTTTTGCCTATAGAGGTAACTTAGTATTTTTAAGGTGTTTTTCTAATGGTTTTACTGAGATACAGCTTGAAGATGCACCTTCTCAATGAAAACTGCGGTTTGCTGTCTAGGTAACACTAGGTGCCACCGTGCACCGTTCCCTGCAGATGAAGCCCATGTATCTCTCACCCAGTTCCCTCAAGGACGATCGGGTCATGTTAAGTAAAAGCAACCAGGTTTTCTCTCTGA
>PITA01016249.1:0-18676 GCA_004023965.1 Spilogale gracilis
ATGTCCCCACCCATACTTAGGACCCTTCACTCAGCCTGCCAACTCACTCCTTCAAGGCCGACTCTCTCTCCCCCATGCTAAGACGGAGGCCTGCAGAGTCACGGAATCATAGCAGTGACCAGCCCACCCCCTCTGCTGTATAACGGGGTCTGTTCAGGGGAGTGGCACCTCCCAGTCGGTGGTCTCACCTGGTCTGGAGGAGAGCGGTCACGCGGGCCGAGTACTCCAGGGGTCAGGGATCTGCCTCCCATAGCGCCGAATTTCTCCCTGTGATGGTTGATTTGGGTTGTCAGCTCGACGGGGCCATGGGATGCCCAGATGTTTGGTTAAGTATCATTTCTGGGAATGTCTGTGAGGGTGTTCCTGGTTGATGCATATCTACACACGTGGCTTTCCGTATGAGCCTCCCTACTGGTGCTCATGTAATGATGGACGCTAAGGAATCTAGACTCGGGAGGCCTGGTGGTACAAATTCAGTCCAAGTCTGAGTCAGAAGGCGAGACAGATGTCCCAACTCAAAGACAATCATGTCGAAGGAGAAAATTATTTCTTACTCAGCCTTTCTTTCTATTCAGGCCACCCACACCGGGGAGGGCAATCTGCTTTACTCAGGCTACTGATTCAAATGTTCATCTCCCCAAGAAGTGGCCTCACAGACACACCCAGAAGAATGTTTAACCAAATATTTTGGCACCCATAGCCTAGTTGACAACAAAAAATTAATCATCAGAGGGAAAATCTTTCTCTCCTTGAATACAGACATACACTCTCTCTTTCTGTCTCTCTCTCTCTCTCTCTCAGTTCTGTTTTTCTGGAGAATGTGGCTCTCCTTCCTTTTGTTCACTCACCAAATGCTCCTTTCATGTCCCATGCCACAAGTCATGCTGGGTCCTGGATAAAGACACAGACCTACCGCCTACTTTTATGACATTCAGACTAAATCAAAGATCATCACCTGGTGGCCTTCTAGCTGTGTCCTCCCTGGCGGGAGCTGTGGAAACTCAAAGATGAATCCAATGTCAGTCCTGCCCTCATGTAACTTTACCATCATGGGGCCAGGTTGGAAAAATTCCACACGTGCCACAGGCATGGGTGTGTCTTCTGGTTATGTGGAGGGGCTGAGGACTGGACCTGGTTTTCCATGGAGGTGATGGTAGGTAGCAGGGATCTGAGCTGGCCAGTGGGGACTCTGATATTCCCATGTGGGAGGGCCTTAAGGGGCCATCATATTCAAAGAGGTCCCTGGTGGGCTTGTTGGGACGCATGGGCAGAGTGAACATGGGGGTCTTGCTTAGGGTTTAGGTAGTAGCAGCTATAAAACAAGAATAGCACTGTCTCCCAGAGGTCCTTTTGCATTTTGCGTAAGCTAAGAAGGATGTCTACTGTCTACATCACGGTGTGAGGGACACACGAAGAGAGGCTTCTGGGGTCGCTGATGCAGAGGTTGGTGGGCAAAACCTTGTCAGCGCCTCTCTGGGCACCACCTGGGGCTGGCCCTGGAGGACTGGGGGCAGTCTGATGGGCAGAGAGGGCAGAAAGACTCCTGGCTTGCCACCTTCCAAAACTCAGAATGTGTTTGTGCGTGATGAGGTGAGACGAAGTCTGTTTGGAGAATTTTAAAATACCTAACTCCCACACTTAGGCCAGTGTCGATGTAAAAATGCAGAATCTTCAGCAGGATGTATGGTTTTGACCAGAATGGAGGCCTTGTCTCTGGGCCGAGGTGGGGAAGAGAGGAGCAGGTCCAGGAGGGTGAGCCCTAGTTGTCCTGGCTGAGAATCACGGGGCCCAGCTGGAGGAGGAGGACGAGTCTCAGCCCCCACTCCCTCCCCCCCGACTGCAGAATCCCCTCACCCCCCCCCCCTGCAGCTCCTGTCAGGGCTGGCAGGGGGCCTGCCGAGCCCCAAATCAGGCCCTCACTTTGTCTCCTCCCTGAAGCCCTTTCCTATCTCTTCCATCCACTGGGGGGAGGGGGAGGGGTGCTCTAGGCTCATTTCTTTTTTTCTTATGATTGAGGTATAACTGACATACAACAGGATGTGAGTTTCATGTGTACCACGTGATTGGACATTTGTATACACTGGGAAACACCCCCGCGGTCAGTTCTCATTCATCGCCATGCTTGGTTACTCTCTCAGCAACTTTCTTTCTTTCTTTTTTTTTTTTTCCTCAGCAACTTTCAAACCCACAATCCTGTATTATTAAGCATGGTCGCCATGCTACACGTTACAGCCCCATGACTGATTTTTTTCTAGAACTGCAACTTTGTACCTTTAGATGCCTTTCACCCATTTTGCCTGCTCCGTACCCCCTTTCTCTGGCACCCACCCATCTGTGCTCTGAATCTATGAGCTTGGCTTTTGGTGTTTATGATGGTGATTTTAGGCTCCATTCTTGATGACATTTAAAACCTAATCAAGTGAGACACACACAGACCCTTCCTGCTGGATGGGCCCTAAAGGGAGTCTGGCCAGGTATCCAGTGTTGGTCGAGGGCTGGGTGTCTTCTCTGGGTGCCCCCCGCCCCCGCTGGCTTCTCTCTTTGGTCCTTATCAGTGCCACTCTAGGCTCTGGAGGGAGAAAGGGCATTAGAGCCAGAATATCAGGGTTTAGACTCCAGTTCTGTGGTTTGCTAACGTTTGAGTGACCTTGAGTGTGAGTCCTTCTTCCTCCCCTGCCCCAAAGGGATGGTTTGAAGACTGAGACAGTGAGCCCAAAGCCATGATTATCCTGTCAGCTGCCCTGGAGGCTGGCCCCTCTCCCCTTTCTGCAGGGCTGCGAATGGCATAGTTTGGATCTTTTTAATGGGAGCATCAGTGCCGTGTGCTCAACCAACACCCTTTGGGCAGCGGACCAGAAAGTTCTCTAGCCTCTTGGAGGCTCCATGGGAAATGGAGTCATCTCTTTCTGCCAGTGAGTTCTGGTTAGCAGAGCACAGGGGGAGAGCAGGATGGTCGTGTGTCTGGGGGTGATACTCACCTGCACGGGTGTGCAAGACAAGTGTTAGGCTTCAGAGTGTGGGCTGTGGGCTCTCTCTCTGGCCCAGTTCAGGACGAGCAGGGCAGAGCTGGGGCTGTGGGCAGTGCTTTACTCTGACACTCTGAAGGCAATACCCCTTCCATTTCACCCTTTATCTTAAACCATGAAGTTTTTCTTTACATTGCTTTCCTCTTCTGGTCCTTAAATACGGAGTTTGGTTTTGCTTGTTGGCTGCCTCTGGCCCACGCTGGGGGTGGGGAGGGGGGGTTCTTTGAGTAGGAGCAGTTGGTGAGGACTTTCTGTCCCTTGGTCTTATACACTGTATTTGTACCCAGCTGTGCTCTCATTTGTTCAGTAGACTTGGAACCATCGACCACAGTGTTCAGTTTCTCTAGTCACTGTCAGGCACTATTTCAGAGCTCATGCCCTGGAATCCCTGCAGAGAGGCTCAGTCATGGCCCCTAGGACGTTGGAATAGGCAGGTCCCAGAGATTGCTGTGCCTTGGGGTAGAGGCAGAAGGCTGAATTTTGTAGATGTTAGGTGCATGGCACTTCACGCAGCCCATCAGAAAAGCATGGACTCAGGCTGGTTTTATGGATCTGTGGTCTGTGCTGCTGCCCAGCTTAGAAAAAGCTTGATATCTTTCACTTGATATCTTTCTCTGCTTTCATCATCTTGAAATTCTTGATCATTTTTTGAACAAGTGGCCCAGCATTTTCCTTCTGCAGTGGGATGTGCATATTTTATAGTCTGTCCTGCAGAGATTTAGTTTTGGTGGCCTTGTAGTGTTCAGGCAAGTAGCGGGGGAACAAGGGGCTATGTGTGAAGTAGAAGGAGGTTCTTTTCTTTTTTTTTTTTTTAAGATCTATTGATTTATTTGAGAGAGAGAGAAAGCAAGCAGGGGGAGAGGCAGAGTGAGAGAGAGTGAGAATACGCAAGCAGAGTCCCCACTGAGCAGGAAGCCCAATGCGGAGCTTGATCCCAGGACCCTGAGATCATGACCTGAGCCAAAATCAAGAGTTGGAGGATTAATCAGCTGAGCCACCCAGGAGCCCCTAAAACAAGTTTCATTATAAGCTGAAAGCTAAGCACCTTGATGGAGGCCCTTGGAGTGTTCCTTTGGGCTTGGGGCCTAGCCTCCGAGATCTACCTAGGGTAGCTGATTCTGGGTACAGCAAAGGGCTCTTCCATTTGTTGGATTATTACCATGTACCAGACACTGTCCTGGTGGTAAAAAGATGAGTGGGACCAAGGAGACCATGGTCCAAAGGCGAGAGTAGACCCCTCAAGAGAAGAGTATAGTAAAGAGAAATGTGATGAGTATAAGGATTTTAGGAGAGTGAAAGAGCTATCGCTAATCTCCACTGGGCTGGTGGGATGGGGCGTGGAAGAATGAATTTGAGGAAGACTTCTTAGAGGAATCGATGCCAAAACTAACTCTTAAAGGGTTAAGAGAAGTCAGCCTGCAAAGGGCAGGGACATGTGTGTGTATGTGTGTGCACGTGTGTGCACAGCGGATAGGGAAAATACTCTAGGCAAATGTAATCACATGAGCAAAAGCAGGGAGACGAGGGACTATTGTGTGCAGGGAGCCCCACAAGCATCTTGTAGCTGCTGTACTAGAAGGTATGGAGTAGCAAGAGATGCAGCTGGACGGACTGATTACAGGGACCCTTGTAGCTTTGTTTTGATTACTGGGTTGTTACCCCATAGGTGGTGGGAATTATCTACATGATAGAGCAAAGGAAACAGACTTTCAGAGAGGTAGGCTACCTGCTTGAGTTTGCATGGTTAATTAGTCATGCAAATCCAGGTCTGGCTGACTCCAAGCTGGGTTTGCCAGATTTAGTGAAGAAAAAATATGTCCAGTTAAATTTGAATTTCAAACAAACAGCAAATAGTTTTTAAAGCATAAGTATGTCCCATACACCACTTGGGATATACTTACCCTTAAAATTATTTGTTATATGAAATTCAGGTTGAAGCGAGCATCCCCTCTTTTTATTGGCTCAATCTGGCGACCCTTTTCCCAACCCCCCGTTCTTTCTCTTATTCCATGATGATCCACCACTGTTAATGCTCCTATATCCAAGGAAGGTTCCATGTAAAAGGTGCGAGGTAATATAAAACATGGCATGAGGAGACAGGAATGTTCAGATTTAAGAATTGCCATTTAAATAGATATTTAAAAATAAAAGTCTCCCCTGGTTTTCTATGTCATTGAAGCGGGACTTAAAGTAACCATGGCTACGCTCCATCACCCCATTATCCTGAACGCTAAATGAGGGATTCTCCAATTTCACGCACAGATGGGGGACAGAGAAGCAGGTTCTTTGACAACCAGGATTATTTTGTCTTCTTTAATTTACTATATTTCAGGAGCTTTAAAATCTTTAAAGACAAACTCAGGGGCAAGTAGAGACGTCACTTAGAGTTTTAAGCATTTTCTATTGTGTAGAAGAAAAAGAGGAATTCTAAATATGGGAAGACCATCTTTCCAGGGCTCCAGCCACTTTAAATTCTCTTCAAAGAAAGTGCCAACAAGAACGAAAATGAGGAAAAGTTTTTTTTTTTGATGTCTCCCTTATTATGTTTTTGCCTTCTTAAGATCTTAACATGCCTGTGTCAGTTGCAAGTAGCTTTTTACTATCATCTTGAAACAGAATCACGAGACATTTACTCTAGAAAAATGTAGACTATTTTTCTTCTTCTCTAAGTAGAAATAGCACATTATGGTTAGCATATGTGTCTCTCCCTTTCATGTGCTCCTTTTGATTATGTGTCCTGTCTCTCTGCGTCTTTGTAGTTGAAAAGGTGAGGCTTTCCTTATAAACACTGGAGTCCTGCAGACAAGTCTTGGGCGGCGGTTCCCTGAGAAGTGTGTCTGCCTGTGCTGGCTGGTTTATAATCGTCAGAGCTACATACTTTAGGAGGGTGTCTAGAGTGTTCCAATCTCCACGCTGTGTCTCATCCATCGATGCCTTGCTTCTGTGCCCTGATGCTTTTTCCCTTGTTTGGAGTTGTCTTTCACTGGGGAAGGCAAGCAATGACTCTTGGATTCCTGTCCCCAAGTATGTCAACTTGGATTCCTGTCCCCAAGTATGAGAGTCGCCCCAAGAGGGACACTCTTGGTGACTCTCAGGATTCCTTTCCTTTCCTGTAAACCAGAGGTAGCACTATCTTCCTCTCAGGTTGTTGGGAGCATGGAACCCCACAGGCATGATAGCTTAGATTGGTTTTCTAGGGCCGCTGTCACAAATGCCAGTCCACTTGGTGGCCTCCAACAACCCAAGGTTATTCTCTCACAGATCGTGAAGCCAGAAGTCTGAAGTCAAGGGGTCAGCAGAGCCAGGCTTCCTGAAGGCTCCAGGGGAGACTCGCCAGAGCCTTCCAGCTTCCGGTGGCTCTGCAGTTCACTTGGCTTGAGGCCGTGTCGCCCCACTCCCTGCCCCCTTGTCACATGGCCTTCCCTCTGTGTCTCCGGGTGTCCCACACCCTTACTGAGTCAGGGCTCACCCTCACCCAGTGGGATCTCATCTCGATCGTGACCTCACTCACATCGGCAAAGACCCTATTCCCAAATAAGTTCCATGCCAAGGTGACCATGAAGTTTTGGAGGAAACTCTTCAAGCCATGCCACAGCTAATAGCACAGCGCTGGGTCTTCAGAGACTGGAAGTTCCCTGCTCTATCTTTGCCATGCGGGCACCTGCTAACTTCGCCAGGGTTTTATGTAACTTTCTCAATCCCTTCTAAAGAATAGGCTATTTACATAAGGTCTTGTCACTGGCCAGGTGGTTCCTGCCAGGGGGCCTGTGCCAGATGCTGGGAGCCAGGGGCGAGGTGACAGCAGCCCCAGCCCTTCAGGAGCTCATGGTCCAGAGGAGGGGAGTGACATGTAAATAAGTAATTACAATACTGCTATTTATTAGGCTGCTGTGAGCGCAGGACTCCACCCAGAACAATGATTCCCGAGCTGGCGGTTCGGTTCGAGGAGCCAGTTCTGCCTTGGCTCTTGCTGCCTGCTCCCCGGGCCTCCCCCTGCGGCCCCCCTCGGGGGTTGGCAGGCTCCTCGCAGGTTAATTTCAATCACTGCACTCATCGAAATCCTTGTCTACTCTCTGGTTTGGGCCTTTATTGTTGGAAGCATCTCAGCTGGCTTACTGTGATTCCATTTTTTTTCCCCCAGGTGATGAATTTCTACACCTCTTTTCAAAAGACAAAACAAATTGTTTGTTTCACCTCCTGAGGAGTAAGTGGGCCGGGGGTGGCGTGGGAAGGGATGCATACTTACTATTCCTGTGGGCAGACCTTCGTGGGTATTTCCAAAGAGATTTCTGACTCACCTTATTTTCTTCGTACACACACACACGCACACACACCCCTATTCATTTCCCCCACCCCCACCCCGTGCTCTCTGATTATGCAATATGACCTATGTGTAGTTTCCTATTGCTCATTTTTGTATCTTTAAGAGATCAGCACATCGGCCACAGTGAGCACTCGAGTTGTCATCAGTTGACCAACAAATGACTGTCAACATTGGTTGAATGGGGCCCGGGGCTATGCTAGTAGTTTAGGTCTGTTTGGCAAGGCTTAGAAGAACCAATGTTCTGGGCAAATTCCCCAGGTAATGGTTCCCTGAACCAGTGAGTACATTGGAATCACTTGGGTAGAAGGCCCTTGCTGGACAGGGGAGAATGCTAGACAGAGGAATGCTCCGTCCCTCCTCAAGATTCTGATTCCTCATGGCCAGCAGGTCCCTGCCGTGATATGTTGTAGAAGGTCCCCCAGGCTCCTGACATGTCACCAGGTTTGAAATTCTGTTGCCCAGGGGGTATCCCAGACCCACTGGGTCAGAAGTTGCAGTGTGAGAGCCCAGCATCAGCTGTTGGGTCTACAAGCTCCCCAGCTGGGGCCAATGTGTAGGCAAGGCCGGGAATCTCGGCCCGTGCTCAGACCAGAGCGAGCTGGTCGGGTAAACCCAGATGCTGGGCGCCGGCCTCAGGCTCTGATGGCACGGGGCAGACGCAGCAGTCCTGCAGGGAGAGGTTATATCTCTAGCAAATTTCCTGATGCCTCTGCCACCACCTCTGGGCTGAGATCACACTCTGGGGACCGCAGTCCTAAAGTGAAGTCGCTCTCCCAGGTGAGTCACCATTCTCCCTTTCTCACTTCACTCCGTCCTGCCTCATCCACTCAGGGAGGGCATGCCTTTGGTTGGTTCGCTGGCTCCCCGAGGTCGTCTGGCAACAGATCAGGGCCAAGTGCTGGCTGGCTTTGCCGAGGAACAGAGACCTGCTTTGACAGCCTGCCTGGCTTTTGGGTTTCCTTCTCTGGACATCACGCTGGGTGTAGTTACAATGCGTTCTCATGGAGCCCGATTCCCCTTCTATCTGCTCACCCTCCCCGGAGGCCCCGCTGAGAGACCTGGTCCAGACCGGGTGCCAGGGAGCCTCTGAGGTTGTGACAGGTGTGGTGAAGGAAAGGTGGGGTGCTCTGGGCTGCAGAGGGCACAGCCTTGGAACTGCAGGGAGCCGGGAGCACAGGAACCCGGCATTCGCTGGTGTTTGCAGGCTAAAGGCAGGGATATGGCAAAACAGCCTGGATGAAAGTTCTAGCAGGGCTTGCTTTTCCTTACCCCAGAACAGGTAATCTGCCACCCAGGTCTATGGCCCAGGAGCCACTTAATTTAATGGCCATGATCCTGTGGTAATAGAGGCTTCTAGAACCCACCCCACTCAGCCTGTGGGACAAAAGCAGTAAATGTCAAAAGCTGCCCTCCCAGGGAGACAGAAGGCCGTCTTTGTTAAATGCCAGGCTTATCTGTGAGCCTTTTGCCATCTGCAGGCAGCATGCCCAATCCTCCTGACTGTTTTTCTTGGCCAGGTCTAGTCTGAGCCCTGAGCCCCTGGTAGAGTTATCTGTCCAGAAGGTGACTCTGCTTGAGAGGGAGGGAGGGACCCCTGAGGGAAAGCCAAGGAAGTGAGTTCTTCTGCACTGCCCCCCTCCAACTGAGAAACCTACCACAGCGTGATAGTAATAGTTATGGATTATTGTCCATTTCCCAAACGACCTTTGCCATGCGAGGTCTTTACACATTTGGTGTAATTTCACTCTCATAGCCAAGCATCGGTCAAGGTGTTCTTGTTAGCACATCGCAGAAGAGGAAATGGACATTCAGAATAAGTGGGGGAAAAACCCCCTAGTCTCCCGTTACCCATGGCCAATTTTCTAATCCTGCTGAAGGGTTGTTCCCAATTATCACCCACCTGCAAAATGCACGCTCTGATATTTGACGGAGCGGGCAACTGCTTTCAGAATTATTTTTATTCCTTGTGATGATTTACTGGGCTTTCCTGGCTCTGTCTTTGCGTAATTGCTTTGCCATTTAGAGCTATCGTTTCCTTTCTCGGTTATTATGTTGTTCTTTCAGTCCTTTTAAAGAAAAATTAAAAGAACAAATGTCAAACACAAACAGAAGAACAGTTAAAACGTGCGTAGGAAATAGAGCGTGACCGTGAACCCCCCCCCCCCCAGCCCGTGTAGAGTTGAATGCCTCTTTACAGACGTTTTAAGTGAGACTGAGATGCTTTGATTCCGTGCGTGGATCTCAGGCTGAGCCACCCTGATCTCTGGTTGGTCTCATCTGTATCCCCAGTAAGCTCTCCAAAATGTTTTATTAGTCAGGTTCAGAGAGCAGGGCCCCTTGTGAATGGGGCATGCTACCTCACACATCCCAGGGAATAGATGCTCTCAAAGGAATCATTTAGCTGTTTGCAGAAGAAGGAACAGTCCTGGCGATCATGTAGCAAAATGCGTAGTTAATAAAAACGGAAATACCCCTGAGGGAAAGATGGAGCATATGTTAGAGTCTCAGGGAAGCAATAGCTCATTTTCTTTGCCAGAACTCAAAAACTGCTTAGAAATTGCATCAGGGACCTCTCTACTCCGGTGTTCCTGCCAAAACTCCAACTTCCCTTGACCGCCTCTCTCACAGAAGGTAAAACATGGCGTCTATCTTCTTTGCACTTTTCTCCAAAGAAAGATGCCTGCAGGCATTGTGTACACTGACAGCGGTGGTAGTTTACGGATGCCACCTACCCTCCCTCGCTCATGAACAGAATTTTGTTGTTCCTGCCGTGAAGACCTGTGCTTCCCATTCGTGGCAACGCTGGCGTCCTAGAGGTGGTGTGTGAGGAGTTCTTGGAGAAGAAGGCATCTCCGTGCTCATACCTGCACCAAAGCTCAGCAGGCTTCTACTGCTAGTTATCAGAAGCACACGGACGCTTTTAGACTTAAAAGTGCAAATCCATTCCGTTTCTGAATGAATGACACTTCTGGTCACACTTTTTTTTTCCCTCCCGCAATCAAGAGACAAGATACTATTATGAAGGGGGGCTTGTGAAAGGGTCTGACGTTGAAAATGTTACTCATAGCTGAGGATGGTTGGACTCGATCATTTCTCACCTTTCTTGTCCCAAATCGTGTGATTTTGTGACGTTGGCATGCAGCCACTGTATGTTCTGGGCTTCTCCTACTTTCAGTTCCTTGGGTTCTAGGGTTCTATCCCCTGTGTGGGACTGTGAATTTTTTTTTTTTTTTTGAGCAGGCTGTGGGCAGGGGTCCTCACCCAAAGTTCACTGTGGGGCCTTTGCGCCTCACCAAATCGGAAACTTTGTGTCCTTGATAAGCCTCTTGTGGGTTCTGGGTTCTTCTACTCAATCATTTCATAATCTCCTAGTTTCCTTACTGCAACATTTTATCCATCCTTTCCTAGTCCCTCCTCTGAACTAAAATTATTACGTCACCCCTTCTCCCATCATATATTAAAACTCCTCGTAGTGCAAATGATGTCAATTAGCTAGGAGTTAGGAGGAATGTGATCTGAATTAATAAATTCATACAAATTCATGCAGATGTGACTGAAAGCCCCATGAGAGACTAATTCCCCCCAGCCACATTATCTTTTTAAAAGAGGATGCTTATTAATTTAAATTGTCCTTTAATTGGTAACTTTCAACAGTAAGAAACAACCACAAAAAAACTGAAAAAGTATAGACACCTAGGAAGAAGAGGTTACTTGGTGAGGGGAGGGCTAGGAAAGGGGAAGCCAGAGGGGGATCAATCTTGGCTGGGAGTCTGATCTTAAGGTTAGCTTCCCCTTTTTCCCATTTTCCAGCCCTTTCATTCTTCAACAACTCACAAGTGTTCCCAGGTGCCGGTATTTTTCACAGTGGCTCACCTCTCAGGGTGGATGGAGAAGGAGAGAAAAAGCTGTAGGTCTTGACGGTAGTAGTAGATTTTTATATAATAATAATTTGCTTGTGTGAGTTCAGGGCTTCCTTATTGTGAGTGGGAGTAAAGCAGTCATTGTGATGAAAAATTAATATTAGAGCATGTCTGATGATGTGAATATTTTGTAGCACTTGCACTCTATATTCATTTGGAAGATCTGTGGATTCTGGAGCTCTTTCCTACTCTGTATGACACAGGGAACCAGGTGGACTTGGTAACTGAGCCTGATTTCTAGACAATGTTTATCCTGGAGGAATGGTGGTGGGGAGAGTTTGGGGTGGGAGTGGAGATGGGAAGGGGCTCTGTGTAGCATGGAGCTGAGTCAGAGAGGGGGAGGGCCCCTGGGGTCACGACTCCTTGTCCACAAGAAAACAGGGCTGCAGGTCCCACCAGAGGCTTGGGGCGAGGCTTCTAGTTTCCAGGTGGTGGATGGTGTCTGACAAAGCAGAGTTCCCATATTTTTATAATAAAGACTAGGAAACCTGGAGCAGTTCAGGCTGAGGAGCAAAGTGAAGTCTCCATGACCAGAATGGAGGAGTCATGGAGGTGGTGTGGCCAGGGATATGGGAAACCCAGACGCCCCTAAGCTATGAACTCCACATCCCCGGTCAGCCTAAGGATAAGCTTGACCCAAGGCCAAGACCCATATACACGGAGGGCTAGGGAAAGTTGGAATTTCTTGTCACAACTCAAGTTTCCAGTCTCCACAGAGCTTCATCCCTCTGAGGAGCTGGCAGTGGGAGCAGACATTCAGAATCCAACATGGTGTGACAGAGTCAGGGGATCTGTCCGAGCAAGTTCCTGGGGAATTGTGGGAGACCAGGACAAGGCGAGGCGAACTCTACCTGGTGGCTGTTGGGAAAGGTTTTTGTGAGGAAAATCTCTGCCAACCGTTGAAGAACAAGGGAGAGCAGGTGGAAGGGAGGCACTGTGGACAAAGGTTTGGGAGAGAGGTGGGTGTGGTCACGCCATAGTGTGAGGGAGAGCGGAGTGTGGTGGGAACCGAGACAGTAGGGCTCGGGGTTCCCCTGGAGATGGACAGAGCTTCCTGGGCTGGGGTGATGGCTGTTTATATAGATTTAGGATTTTGTGCCCTTTCCTACTCCAAGTGACTGTAAGGAGACTGGATTTTAGCAATAAAAGCTTCATTTGTGCAGAAAATTCTTGCTGAAATCAATCCTTTCTCCAAGGAGCTCTTGTCCTTTTAACTGGAGAATGACGTTCAGAAACCAGTATCTGAGGTTCCTAGAGATGCTTGGGGAAGGGCGTGTGACAGATTCTCCCTCATGGGCCTGAAAAGAAACGAACTCTGCCCACACCTTGATCTTGGACTTCTGGCCTTCAGAACTGTGAAACAATTCATTTTTGTTGTTGGAAAGCTACCCAGTTTGAGATATTTTGTTGGAACAGCCCTAGGGAAGAAAACACCTCCTCTTCTCCTTTATTTATTTTTATACAATGGGTACCATACCATCCGTACACTTGTGTGATGTTTGCCTACATCCTAGGAATCAGCCCTATAGAAGCTGCATTCATTCTTTTTTTTTTTTTTTTTTTTTTAAAGAAAGAGAGCATGCACACAAAGCAGGGGAGAGGGGCATAGGAAGAGGGAGAGAATTCTAAGCGAGCTCCACACTTAGTGCTGAGCCTGATATGAGGCTCCATCTCCTGACCCTGAGATCATGACCTGAGCCAAAAATCAAGTGTCGGATGCTTACCCAACAGAGCCACCCAGGTGTCCCTGGCTTCATTCTTTAAAAAAAAAAATAGCTGCATAATACTCCAGTGAGTGGATGTACCAAGTCTACTCACCTACTCTCCTGTGTGTAAGCATTTAGGTTGCTTCTGATATTTTGCAATTGTAAATGACACCACAACGATACTCTTACACATATGTATTCTTTTTTAAAATACATTTTTATGTTGTTGGAATATATGTTCGAGGTGGATTGCTGATAGTGGGACTGCTGGGTGGAAAGCAGAGTGCATATGTAGTTTGGTTAGGTACTGCCAAATTTCCTTCGAAGAGAGTCCTATCAACTTGCATTCCCCCCACAAGCGTAGAAGGGTGCTGATTTTCCCACAGCCTTCTGTATGGGCTCTGTTGCCATATTTTGAAATTTTTGCCAGTCTGACAGGTGAGAAGTGGTATCTCAGGAACAATTTAATGTGAGTTTCTCTAATTATGAGTGAGTTTGAATATTTTTTTTTCATTTTTAGGTCATTGTTCTATCTTTTGTGTGAGTTCTCTGTTCATGTCTTTCCCTTGTTTTCCTATTGGGTTTTATTCCTTTGCCCCACATATTTTGATCTTTATATATAAGGATATTAGCCTTTTGTCGATGCTGGATATTGTGTTTTCTCTCAGTTTGTCAGCTGACTTTGCATAACAGATAACACCAGAAACACTTAAAAAAAAAACAAACTTGTCTTTATCCAAATCTGTCCTTTTTTTAAATTTAATTTTATTTTGTAACGGTTCCAAGATTCATTGTTTATGCCCCACACCCAGTGCTCCATGCAATAGGTGCCCTCAGTACCCACCACCAGGCTCTCCCATCCCCTCACCTCCTCCCTCCAAGTCCCTCAGTTTGTTTCTGAGTCCAAAGTCTCTCATGTTTTGTTTCTCTCCCTGAATTACCCTACTTCCCATTTCCTTTCCTTCTCCTGCTGTCCTCCATATTACCCCTTATGCGCCACAAAATTGAATCTAGGCTTGGATCATAGGTAGAAAGCTTTTTCCTGTGCCAAGACTAACCCTGCTTAATGTCAGTTTAGATACTCGGGTAGAGCATCAACAGAGTGCACTGGGTCACCGAGCTGGAGTGGTTTGCACAGTTCCATGGGCTCCATGCAAGAGCCTAGTCACACAGGTGAAGCACACTCCCAATTATTTATAACTAATTTTTATAACAATTTCTTATTCACATACCCAGTGAGCAACTACATATGATCCACAGATGTTCATTTGCCAAGAGGCTTCAAGGGCTGACTTCAGACCCCAAGGGGCCACCATTGCCTGAAATGGAAGGCACGTTAGGCTTTTGGTAGGATTTGTTCCTAGGTGTAGAATGACTTCTCCTCTGTGTGGACAAGAAACTGAAGCAAGAGGGGTGGTGGTGATTAGTTGTCTTGAGACAGGGAGGATTTAAAGATTTTAAAAAAACTTTCAGTCTCTAAGTCTAGGGTTATAGCTCTGAGAATTAATATTGAGCTTTTCTTTTCTTTCTTTTTTTTTTTTTTTTTTTAAAGATTTTATGTATTTGACAGAGAGAAATACAGCTAGAGAGGGGACGCAAGCAGGGGGAGTCAGAGAGAGAGAAGCAGGCTTCCCGCTGAGCAGGGAGCCGGATGCGGGGCTTGATGCAGGGCTCGATCCTGGAACTCCGGGATCATGACCTGAGCCAAAGGCAATTGCCTAACCAAGTGAGCCACCCAGGTGCCCCGAGCTTTTCTTTCTTAAAACATTTTTTTTTTTTTTTGAGCTCAGCACTTGAAAGCTAGTGTTCTTTAAAGCCCTTCTCAATCTCATAATCATTTTCTGCTTCCTCCCTCATCAAATTAGGGAAGCCAGACAGAGGCAGGGTTTCAGTGATTGAATGCATCGTTCAGTTAGGTCATTTGTGCGGCTATTCAGCAAATACTTGTCTGGACTTATCTTCCAGGCAGTGCACACGTGTGGCCGTGTGTGCATGTGTGTGTACACGTATGCGCGTCTGCTCTACCTTCCCAAGTCCAGCAAGAACCTCTGGGATCAGAGCCCCGGCATCAATATTAAAGGGGGACCCCGAAGACTTCTCAGGTGATTGTCATATGCAGCCAGTGGTGAGGTTAGCTGTTCTGTATCATGTTTTGCAAATTTATAATGTGTCTGCAAATTATGTGGGAGTCTTGTCAACATGCGGATTGTGACTCAGTAGATCTGGATCAGGGGAGAGGGGAGCTCTGAGATTCTGCGCTTTTAAAAAAAGATTTTATTTATTTATTTGACAGAGAGTGCACAGGAGTTAACATAAACAGGGGAGCAGCACAGGGAGTGGGAGAAGCAGGCGCTCCCCCAAGCAGGGAGCCGGGTGCAGGACTTGATCCTAGGACCTTGGGGTCATCACCTGAGCTGAAGGCAGACGCTTCGCCGACTGAGCCCCCCAGGCGCCCCATGATTGTGCATCTCTAACAGGCTCCCACAGGGAGCGCGTGCTGCCAGTTCAAGACCACGTGGTGTAGCCAGGCTGGACCCCAGCAGAAAGCAAGTTTGTGGATGTGTCTGTTGAACAGTTTCAGCTGTTAGGACGGACAGAATGATTGTCTAGAGTCTGGAGGACCCTTCCCTACAGGCAGGCCTTTTCTCTCTGTAGTTTTTTTTTTTTTTTTTTTTTTTTTTAATCCCCCAAACTGAAAAAAAATCTTTACCCGTGAGGCTTGATGCTGTGGCTCAAGTCTGTGAAATGCAACCCCGTAGAAGGTGTAACTCAGCTATGTAATCTGTACTGATGTGGCCAGGAAGTTCTTTTCAGGAATGATATCTCTCCTGTTTCCCTTTGTTGTTGCTCTCGGTGGACTCTGTGCTCTTATTTTTTTTTTTTTTTTAAGATTTTATTTATTTGACAGAGAGAAACACAGCCAGAGAGGGTACACAAGCAGGGGGAGCGAGAGAGGGAGAAGCAGGCTTCCCACAGAGCAGGGAGCCCGATGTGGGGCTCGATCCTGGGGCCTCCGGGATCATGACCTGAGCGGAAGGCAGTCGCTTAACCAACTGAGCCACCCAGGCGTCTGCGCTCTTATGAACCAGGTAACTGTAGGTTGGAAGAAGCTAGCCAGTTCACACCATGGAGCACGTGTTTAGACACTCTGTGAGACACTCCAAACCCCCCTAACCAGAAGCCAATACAGTGGAGGCTTCTCCAACATGAAACAAACCCAGGACTGCCCCCATCTGATTCTCAGGATGAGCCCAATGGCAGCTCCATCAAATAGTCCCGGAGCTGTTCTGCTAGTTTTGATCCAAGATGTGATTAGTGGTTAATGGGCCTTGAAAGACATCTTTATTTATTACTGTTGTGGAGACTATTGCCTTGATATTGATCTTTTCCAATTTTCTATTTCGTCCTTTGAAATGCTAAGAACCCAGCAGGAAGACTCATGGCCTGCAGCACTCACTTTGTTTAAAGCTCATTTCCTTTTGCAATTAATGTAGCGATATTTCATTGTAATTGTTATTTGGTGCACTTTCTGTTAGACCAGAGGTTTGAAATGAATGAGGGCCTGCCATTTTAAAGGTACGTGCCAGGTAGAGGAGAATGTCATTTGAAAATAAATTCAAACTTTCAAGGAAGCATCAGTACCAGACTTGATCAGCATGCTTAGCAAGAAATTGTAATTCTTCATAGAACACTGGGGGGAAAAAGTTCAGTGTTGATGTTGGGAATTCTAGAAAGTTGATAGTTTTGTTGATCAGAATGCATATTATCCAGAGTAGTTTTAGGAGGTCAATATTCATATTCAGAAAAGATGAGTTAAATAATATTATGGTTTATTCAACGAATAATGTTTATATCTTTGGCCCGTTTGCTCAGTTTGGTGCTGAGTCCTATAGGGGACATATGGATGGGTGAATGACACATCTCTGTGCTCCTGGGGCTGGTCAAGTGGAGGAAACAGATAAGAGAGGGAGCCACATTGCGGAAGCAGGTGAGATTCTAAAGTTAGTCTACCGACAAAAACTGCACAAAGTTAAAACATGACTCTGTGTCATTTCAACAAATCTCCCTCAGCCCGCATTTCCTCTAGCTCTGGAGAAGATTCCATTCCATCACTTGCACTCCAGCTAGAGAAACTGGCCTGTGTCTGGGGACTTGTGGTTGTGAACATACGGGTCCTTAAATGCAAGAATGATTCCTGGAGAGTGAAGGTGCACCCACGGGACAAGAGACATGCATGCATGAACCGCAGATGAGTGTGTCCCCCCACTGAGATGTACGTGCTTGGTGAGTGGGCCAGCAGGTAGATTTCCTGCATGGTCTTGTTCTTCTTCTTGTGAATTCATATATGTACTTTTTGTTCGCTGCACAGAGCTAAGGGAAGATATTTTGAGGCTCAGGTGGGAAGGGCAGAGACAATGCTGAGTCTGGCCTCTGGAGCAGCAGATACGGGAAATTGGTGCACAGCGAGGGTGATGCTGTGTGTCCCAGCAGAAGTCTATTCCGTAGAGGGTATTCAAGTGAGATTATGGGATGACAAGCGCACTGGCGGAAGGGAGGTTTAACCTGGAGTGATAGAGCGTGGGGGTGGCCGACATGGAGGCCTGCAGGGGAAGCAGAATGGAGACCGGAAGGGGGCCCTGATGTGTGGGAGGGTGCATGGTAGGTTTGGAAGTACCTGAAGATAATAGGGACAGGAGGCTATACCAGAATCTCCAGGAGGTAGAAATAGCCATGCTTTTTAAAAAGCACATTTGGGATGTCTGAATGGCTCAGTCATTCCCCGGGTCTGGGATAGAGTCCTGCATTGGGCTCCCTGCTCAGCGGGGAATCTGCTTCTCCCTCTGCCCCTCCCCCTGCTCATGCTCGCTTTCTCTCTCTCTTTCTCTGTTTCACATGCTTTCTCTCTCTCTCGAAATCTTTAAAAAAATAAAGCACATTCAATATTTTATTTTATATTTGGAAAACCAAAAAATGAGATTTTTTAGTGCTACAAACAATAGGGAGTAGAATGCTAGAATTGCTGTGGGGTCAGGAGATGAGGAGGGAGTGCAATGCGTCTTACTGGCTGGGCAGGGCATTCTGCACAGGGACAGGGTGAGTCTGAGAGCCAAGGAGGGGTCAGGGAGAAATTATTTTGCTAGAGAACCTGGTAGGACAAAGCAGGGATCCTAAAAAGAGCATGATTCCTGCACTGCTGAGTTGGGCTTAAGGGTCTGTTTGGTGAGGGTGTTCTGAGTTTTGTGCATGGAGCCCCTTAGGCAACCTCAGAATAATGTACTTAAGTGCATGAAACAAAGTGCATGAGGGAAACTGATTATACCAAGGTAAAATTACTAAAATCATTGAAATAATATATGTATTTTAATCTTTTTCCTTTGGCCAAAATTAACAAGTCAGGAAACAAGTGTTGGAGAGGCTGCGGAGAGGGGGAACCCTCTTAACACTGTTAGTGGGAATGCAAGTTGGCGCAGTCGCTTTGGAAAACAGTGTGGAGATTCCTTAAAAAATTAAAAATAGAGCTACTCTATGACCCTCCAATTGCACTACTGGGCATTTTCCCCAAAGATACAGATGTAGTGAAAAGAAGGGCCATATGTACCCCAATGTTCATTGCAGCAATGGCCACAATCGCCAAACTGTGGAAAGAGCCAAGGTGCCCTTCCACAGATGAATGGATAAAGAAGATGTGGTCCATATATA
>PITA01016249.1:18776-47312 GCA_004023965.1 Spilogale gracilis
ATCTTGGAACACTGAAAAAATAAATTTAAAGTAAAAAAAAAAGATTTTATTTATGTATTTGAGAGAAAGCAAAAGTGAGAGAGAACACAAGTGGGGGAGGCAGCAGCAGAGGGAGAGGGAGAAGTGGGTTCTTTGCTCAGTGATGTGGTACTCGATCCCAGGACCCTGGGATCATGATCTGAGCTGAAGGCAGACCCTTAACTGACTGAGCCACCCAGGCACCCAATATATGTACTTTTAACTACGGCATCGAATAATGAGAACTAGAGGCAAATCTACTCATTAATGTCATTTTGCAATAGTGGTAAGTGTAACATTTGAGACCCACAACAACTTTAAGGTGATGTGGAATATTTTTAATATCTCATCTTAACGAATATTAAATGGTATGTTGCATAATTATAGGAAATGTCAAATTTCAGTTAGAGATCAGGGAAGATAAAGATGTACTTTTTTTCCCCATCTGAGTTCACAGACCCTGTGAATTCTGTGAACTCAGGTTAAGATCCTTTGGAATCCCACAGTCAACCCAAGTCTCTGAATTTTGGAGTCGGGGAATGGGGCCGGAGAAGTAGTCTACCATCACTGTTCATGACATTCATCAGATAAACCCAGAAAAGTAACCGTACCCTTTTGGCGGATTCTAGATGGTAGGAAGGTGAATTCAGGAGAGGTTTGTGTGGGGATGTGGGAGAGCCCTGAGGAAAATTGCTCTGTGTTCTAAATAGAATTAGTTTGGGCCGCTCATGGCAACTGTGCAAACCTTAAGGGCTATAGAACAAGGAGGAGCTCTAGGTATGTCCTAATGCATGCAGAGCATTCTAGAAGGCCAGGCACATTTACTACAAAGACCGATTTAACATTTGATACAGAAGATTTAGTTTTTGTGGCGTTTCAGGGAAAAGCATTGCATCTTTGGATTTTTGGGATGCAAGTGAAATGTTTTTTGATAATATGTTTGATCATGGGGCACCTGGGTGGCTCAGTTGGTTAAGCCACTGCCTTCAGCTCAGGTCATGATCCCGGAGTCCTAGGATCGAGTCCCATGTCGGGCTCCCAGCTCCACGGGGAGTCTGCTTCTCTGACCTCCCCTCTCATGCTCTCTCTCTCTCTCCCTCTTAAAAAAATAAATAAAATCTTTAAAACAACAACAACAACAACAAAAACCCCATGAGGTTTTGTGTCTCATGTGGAAAACCTCATCTGAGGTCTATTTTGGGTGCAAAAACATTGCCCACACTTTGATCATAGTTAAACATTCCGAGCCCCCCTTAACGACCTGACACCTCATTAAGGATGCAAGAAAATGTCAAGAAGACACTAAATTTCCAAGTGTTTGGACTGTGGAAACGTCATCTGCTGTTATGACGAGTGACAGTGGTCAGTGCTGAGCCCATTTTTGGTGACTTGCTCCAGCAGGCTGGCCCCACAAGACTGTTATGCCCCAAGGGGATGATGACTCATTGTGGACATTACTCAGGCCACAGTAGAAGAAGAGCTTGGGGTGACTTGAACTGTTTTCTTAGGAGCTAATTCAAGTGGGCCACTTGGGCCAACCACGGCAGTCAGACCCCTCTTGCATTTTCTCTCTTTTGACAGCATGGAGTTCACCACAAAGCCATGATGTTTAACCATGTGGATTTGCTGGAATTCAAAAGCTGTCTGAAAGTTCTGCAAATAGGGCTGAAAATGTCAGAATGTGGCACGAGGAAAATGTGTTGTGGTGCTTGCAAATCAATGTATCTCCCTCTCTTTTGGCGTGGGGCGGAGATCTGGACACTGCTGGCCTTGCACCTTAGCAGATGGGCTCCTAAGTCAGACTCTCCCTGTGCCAGGTGTCTGGGCCTTGGAAACAGAGTCCCAAACTCTACCAACGTGGAACTCTCTTGTGTAGTAATTGTAAGCGCTTTGAGAAATGCACGCTTTCGGTTGCTTTCTCCCTTGACTTCCCCAGTCTACAGAGCAAAGTTACTGTTGTTCCTGTGAAGAGCCAGCTGGAACTTAGTGTCCAGCCCAGGGATGCTTTCAGTGGTTATTGGCAGGATTTTGTGATGAAATGTACAAGGTTCTGGGCTGTAACAGTTTCATGTCAGTTTCCTGGGGCTGCTGCAACAGATCCCACAAATTTGTTGTTTTTAAACAGAAATTCACGCTCTCAGTTTTAAGGCCCTGAATTCCACAGTCAAGGGGTTGGCAGGATTGGCTTCTTGTGGAGACTCCTGGAGAGACTCTGTTGGCATGCTTCTCTCGCAGCTTCTGGTGGCCCCCGGTGTTCTTGGCTTGTAGCAACAGCACCCCCGCCTTCCCCAAATCTGTTTCTGTCATCACCTGGCCGCCTCCCCTGTGTCTGTGTTGAATCTCCCCCTCCCTTCTCTTATAGGGACACCTGTCACTGGAGTTAGTCCATTGCATTTGGATACCCCAAATCTGGTGTGAGCTCATCTGGAGATCTTTAATTACAGCTGTGAAGACTAGTGCCAAATAAGATCAGATTCCTAGATACCAAGAGTTGGGGTTTGGATTTATCTTTTGGGGGAGGGAGATACTATTTAACCTAGTATCTCACAGAGAAGAGGCAGTGAGATGTAGGGGAAGGAACATGGATTTGGAATTGGAGCAAAATGGTTTGAGGCTCAGCTCTGTCACTGTGAGGTTCTGCAAATTATTTAAACTTCCGAGCTGCAATTTTTCATTGCATCTGGGACATGCAGATGATGATGGCAAACTTGCAGGCTTTCTGTGTTTAAAGGAACTAAGTCCCCAGATATACCTGGTACAGTGCCTGAGACCTATCAGGGGCCCAATAAATGGTATCTATTCTTACTGACCAAAGTTTGGGGCAGCCCAGGTTTGCTTCCTTATCTGGTCCGCATGTGGAGCCATGGTATTCGGATGTGATATGGCTACTGCTGGGGCTGTTCCAGTTTGTTATAGATGTAAAACCTTGGCATCATTTGGACTAAAAATTGGAACCCCTTCTCTCCCTGGTCTCTGGTACCCCTCCTGGTGCTTTGGAGTGGAGCTGGCCTCGGTCTGACCCTGCACCGAGCCACAAAGCATAGCCTGCGTCAGTCTAGATCCAAGTGTGGAGTGGATTGTGAGGAAAATGAACCTGTGCGCCGAACACCAGTCGGACAGACTGGCGAGTGTCAGTATGCTAAGACTCGAATCCTTAGTTGTGGCTAACTTTGTGTAATACTCCGATAGATTAAAATATAAAAAACATAGTCAACACTTCATCCTATTTGGTTATAGCTCAGAGAATGGAAGGGATGAGGGATTTTGTGGCTAACGTCTGATAGATAATCAATAGTATTTTGCCATTATTACCAGCTGTGTGACCCTAGACAAATGCCTTAACCTCTCTGTGCCTCAGTTTTTCCACTTGTTACAGAAGATAGTTAAAAGACCATCCTCAGCTGACACATGGTTCACGTACTTAATGAAGGCAAAGCCCTGAGACCAGGTGGGAAGATTGTTCACCATGATGTCACGGTTTTACAACTTTGGAGGGAGCTTTTGCTTGCTTTGGTTTTTTTAAAAAGTCAAAAGCGAACCTAGATCCCATTCCCATGAATCACTTATTTTATAGTCTAAGCATGTTCGAATTGATAATGAAATTTTCTGGATTAGTTTTCAGGTAGTACTGGTGGACTGGGCTAAATATGGTCAGTTATGGAATCTGGGGCTGAGAGCATGAGGAAAGTAGATATTCTAGTCAGTAAAGACAGTCTTTGTTGTAGGATGAGAAAACAACATTCGAGCTTCGTTTAGAGCTTTAAAACATGTGCAAACTTTCTTATTCCTTTCAAAAGATAAAAGAACACAGGAAACAATAACACAGTTACTCCTATGTCAACATCAAAAGTAAATATTATCAAATTAGCTTAAGAAAGAACATGTCACAAATGTAGCTGAAATTTGGTCCTTTCTCCACCTACTCTTCCTGCTGACGCTACATAGTGTGTTAATATGACCACTATTCTTCATGCCTGCAGACTATGGTTATGTCCCGGACTTGATGTAGGTCATTCTTGTGTCTGTTCTCCTGTGTTCTAAACCACGTGTGTACATATCTGTAACGCTAAATATGTGCTTTAAAATTTTATCTGGATGGTGTTATAGACATAAATCTTGTTCATTTTAATTGCTAAATGGAATTTATTATACGATCATAGTTGATTTACCTGTATGCTTCTTGAGGGATGGTTTGGTGGTTTCCACTCATGTGGAGCTCTTGTGGACAGTCTCGTATGTGGCACGTGGCAGTGCGCGTGTGTGAGATTGTCGACGGAGCTAGAACCTAGGTGTATAGAATGTGTAAGGAAGCACATCTTCCACTTTATTAGGTATTCTCAAAGTGTTCTCAAACAGTTCTGCTGTAGTTTGCACCTTTTAGATGGGGAGTGTGGTGGCATTCAAAAATAACCTTAAATATTTCTGTGAAATGGATGGAATGTTGAGGAAACCTGCATTTAGCAATACTTGAACAGGAACATTACAAATCTTGCATTCTTGACTTACAAATAGCATCCTAATTTACTGTCAAATGTAATGCATGCCTGTATTTTTACACCATAGCTTCAATGTTGCTGGACCCCAAATCCAAATGTCCAATTGCTAGGAGTTTTGAATATGTTTTTCATTTCTTGCTAAGATGCCAAATACCCCACACGCTTTAGTAAATTCTTCTAGTGTTTGACTTCAAAGAGAGAAGTGCTTCACATTAACCAAACAAATCTGGATTATACAAAGAGTTTAACCCTTTCACTGCAAAACTAGAGGAAAGGGGATGGTATGGGGAACACAACTCGAGAGGAAGCATTTCAATGATGGCCAGATACTGTTTCTACTTCCACGGAATTTATAGTCTAGTTGTGGGTGATAGATGATTGAGGATAAAATGATTAAACAGTGGCTTTGTAACAATATATTAGCAAGTACGTGAAGGATGTATTTTCCATATTTTATGATGGAGGAAATAAGGACGAAACGAGGTAGAGCAGAGTCGAGTCTGCTTGGAAGGATCTGGTAGGAAATTAATAGAGAGTGAAATTCACATAGCATGATGGAAAATGCCATTTATTATCTTCACCTCAGTTGATTAATAGCTCCTGGTGATGTTGAATGATTCTAAATCATTCATCTAAATGAAGAAAGGAATGGGGCATCATTGGTGTTGACTACATTTCAGAGGGATTCTTGCTGCTTTTACTAAGTGGCTGGCCATTGGCAGAGTTTTTAACTCCCCTTTCAACCCTGGAGACAGACTTCCTGCCTGTGAATTATTACTAGGGCATCTGAGCCCATCCTCAGAACCAGATTGTAAACATGAAAGAGTATCTTGGCCATTGACGTTTTCAATAGTTTTAGACAACCTGTGTGGAGCTCAAATGTCACTTAGAATTGAGAGCACAATCCACACTTGCCAGAGGAACATGGCCAGTGCAGCCAAGAAATGAGGTGATGCCAAGCTGGATGCCGCCCCAGGAAGTTTGGTCTTTGGTGGTGCCTATGCTTGGGGACTTTTTGGGAGTGGGAACATGGCACCAAGATGTTTATAGGCTTTCTTCTAGAATAAGAACAAATGTTCTCTTCAACAAGTTAACATTTCAAGGTGATTGGTGATGAGGTTCATGCCACATTTTGCTTTCCAGAATTTTCTTTGTGTAATATTGTGTCTCTTCTCTGATTGAATCTTCCCATTGCTTTCCCACTACACATATGGCAGGGTTTCTGAACATCAGCTCTATTGACATTTTGGGCCAGATAATTTTTTGTTGTGGGGTCTATCCTGTACAATAGAATATTTAGCAGTATTTCTGGTCTCTATCTACTAGATGCCAGAGGTGCCAACCCCTCTTCCGCTCCAGAACTGTGAGAACCAAGATTGTCTCCAGATATTGCCAAATGTTCTGTGGGGGACAAAATAGCCACCTATTGAGAACTGTTGACCTAGAGGATCATGTAAATTCCTTTCCATGGCCTACAAAGCCATTAGCTTCTTCTTTGACATCTTGCCTAGCTCTGGTTCTTTATGTCCCCCTGTCCTTAGAGCCACAATAACTCCCTCTTTAGGGTTTCTGCTTGAGGCAAACAGTTCAGCCTGAATGATTCTGTGCTCAGATCTTTGCATGACTGACTGGCTCCTAATTTTCCTTTAGGCTCAAGTCTGAGGCCTTCTCTGACTTTCCTATCTAAAACCACTTACCTTACCATCCTATTTGCTCTCTATTATACCTATTTTCTTCATTATACTTATCCCTACTGGAACGATCTAGTATATTCCTATGTTCTCTTGTCTATCACCTGGCTCCTAGTAGATTGTAAATTTCTAAAAATAGAAGCCATATCTGTGTTGCTTGTTACTATATCTTGGAGTCTAACACCTACTTGGCACTCAAAAATTTTTACTTGAATGAAATGATGAAAAATGGTTGGCTAAAGAGGTAGACCAGATGACTGCTTCCATACCAGGTTGAGGCCTCACTTGAAGATGGTGCCGAAAGTAGGTTAAATGGGGCAGACTTGGCTGAATGATTTTCAAGAAGTGACTGCAAGTTTTATAAACCCCTAGATTCCAGCAGACCTCGTCCCTCACTCCCCAGCCACATTGCCTCAGTTCTTGTTAGCGGCTCCCTAACAGACTGTTTGCCGAAGGTCAGAGGTCACCCCCAAGCCTAACTCATAAGCTCTACTGGTGAAAGATTGGCATCGGGATGGGTTCCAGTTCCTTCCCAAGCTCCCCTCTCCCGTGGTTTTTCTCCACGGATAATTCCCTAACTAAGCTTCAAGCTTATAGCACGAAGACCAATGAGGACATCGTAGTCTTCTTGGAAAGGTCAGCAATTCCAGCACAGCGAGCTTTGCAGAGGCCGTGGGTGGCGCAGAGTTTCCGCACCAGGCGCAGAATGTCCGTTGGTTTTAGGTCGAGGCGCAAAAGTGGGGGCAGGCGGAGCGTCACATTAATAAAAGCAACGAAAATGAAACGGGCGGTGAAAGGGCTCGCTTTTATTTTGTTTTCACACATTAGGTTCTGCTTATAGCAGACAAGTACCCCTGGAAATGTTCTGAAAAGAGCCTTTGTGTAGGAGCTGGATGCCGCTCCATCAGAGTTGTCATTTCAGGAATGTCACCAGATGTATTGACTTACTAGCAATTGCCTTGGTGCCATCTGGCCTCGCGGAGGCCGCGCTCGGGATGGAAAAAGCTGAACAGAAGAAATGAAATTTGTTCATCATGCCATTACCCTTGCTGCTTATTTAAAGAAGGGGAAAAAAATGTAACTTCTTGGCAGGGGGGGATGCCATTTGAAAATAAAATATAAGGTTTTTAGGAGTAAGAGTTCCAGAACTCCGAAGTCAGCCGTGATGTTTACACAGAGACTTGAAAGCTGGCCTCCCTTGCTGTCATATTGTGTATATATGTTTGGTTCAATGTAAAACTTCTTGGTGACCCTACTGTTCTGTAGGTAAAGATGTTAACCCCTTGGATCCCGTGCATTTGAGTGAGTTTCCTTTTAATGCTGCTTGGAATGTCACCAATAAACTGACCCTGTGGCTTTTATCCCATGACAGGGATCTCTGCTTTATCCCCAACTTACAGTAAATAGCTTAGTTGTCACCTGGTATAAACTGTTGTCCTGCATAAAGAGGGCTCTCCGGGCAAATCAGATTCAAATAGCTTTTTCTCTTCTTGTCCATGATCCTTCCCCTCTTCATAGTTGAAGATTTCATTTCTGGGCATGACTCGAATCAATTACCCAAGGTGGGGCTGACTAGGCTGATTAACATCTCGGACATTTGAATTAGTAGGTTTTCTGACCTACTATTAGTGGTGAAAACACTGTTGTATATTCAGAGCCTTCTACATAACCTACAGGGTTCAGTGTGAGGGGATGACGTGGGACTCATTACTCAAAAGGTATTAAGAATTGCAAGATGGTGACAGTAAAGCTTTAAACCCAGCATGGTACCTTTCTGACCACGAGGTCTGGTGTGAAGGCATAGATTACACATTCACAAAGCCTGTATATATTTTCATTACCCACCCTTCCCTGTATGTGGAAATTTCTAGGACTTATCTCTGCTACTCCCCCTGCTTCTTCATTCTGTCCCAACCCTTCTACTGGAATTGGCTCACTTAGCCTTAAAAATTCAGCTCGATTGCCTGGTCTTCTCTGGGTCTGCCTGCCTCCTCCCCACTCCTGAATTTCCCTTTGGTATTACACATTTATTTTTTAGTTTTTATTCAGTGACTATAAGAAACATTTATTAAGTGCCTACTATGTGGTAGGCACTGGGGATACAGAGTTGGACTTTTTTATTCAGGTTTTTTTGCTCATTCAATTTTTTCCCCATTCCCTCCTGCCTACCCTCATCCTTACCGTGCTGACCCAGATGGTACTATCTGTGCACGGCGGAGACTGTCTGAAGGCAGGGACTGAACCAAAATTGTGAATACGCAGCTGAGAAAATAGAAAACACCCCATGCTGGTATGATCTGTGCATGGGCCGCTAACTAAGTACGAATGTAATCCACTGAAGGAGGGTCACGATATAAACTCAATGGATTTTGGATTTGCTAGTTTAATTCTTAAAAAGCAATAGTTATCATGTCCATTTTATGGATGAGAGAGCCAAGTCTCAGAGGGGAAATGTATACCAGGTCATATTAACTACAAAAGGGCAGAACTAAGATTTGAATCCCGGTCACATTAACTCCAAAACTGCTCTGGCATTTAATCTAAATCCTACAATCTGAGTATGGGAAAATGGATGGACAGGAGGAGCCCGCTCTGGGTGCCAGGTCTGAGACAGAGGAGCGACTGAGCGGCCAGGTACGGCACATGTTCCTTGCTTCGAGTTTTATCTCCCCTTTTCTTATATGTATCTTCTCCTTACTCCTTATAGCAATCCTTTCAGGTATGTAGGGAAGGTATAGTTTTTTCTTTTCTTTCTACAGCATGAGTATATATCCCAGTTTTTTAGGGGAGGAATTATAGTGTCAAATACTCTGCGTGGTCTCCCTAAGCTCACTCATGTTTGTCAGCATGCCCCGCTTTTGGGTCAGGAAATATGGTCATCATAGGTCCCAGAGGAAAATTCTATACCCGATGGCACACACAATTCCGGACCCATGCTATTTTTATTGGTGAGGAGGCACAGGAGGTATAGAAAAAAGCCTGGGTCTGGAACCTGAGAGCCGGGATTCTCTTTCCAGTTTTGCTGCCTCCTGAAGGTGTGACTTTGGACAGGATATTTGGTATGTGTGCCTCAGTGTCCCCTCCCTGTAAACAGGCTCTGCGATCTCTCCTTCTCTGACATTGCAGCCTTCTAAGGAATCCACTAATGGGCTAAAGAAGAGTTGAAACAGAAACACAGGAAGATTAGACACTGGCAAGTCTTGGTATTCTAGATTCTATAGGAGAACAGGGTGAGTGACTTGTGGTAGATACATGAGTGCTTTTCCTTCCTCAATAGTTTATTTAGAAAACTGTCCCTCTGATTTGAAGCACAGATGTACTGTGAAGCCAGCCAGACTGGCTGCGTCAGGGAGGACAGAGAGCAAGAGCCATCAACTTGACAGAAGGACCAAACTTCTTTATTTACTGTGGTGCCAAAGGATAAAACCAAGATAAACGGGCAGAAGCTATAGGAGGCCAATTACAACTCTGTAAAGATGAGATAATTCCAGATACCAGCCTCTGGCAGTGGAAGTCACCCGAGCTACGCGAGCAGAAGCAGGCCAATTATGGTGGCCTATGGATGTGTGTATGAACTTTAAACAACAGATAAGGAGCTATTTTTAAGGATTTGAGGAGCTTTGGGATTTTTTTTTTTAAGATTTTATTTATTTGACAGAGAGAAACACAGCCAGAGAGGGAACACAAGCAGGGGGAGTGAGAGAGGGAGAAGCAGGCTTCCTGCCGAGCAGGGAGCCCGATGTGGGACTCGATCCCGGGTCTCCAGGATCATGACCTGAGCTGAAGGCAGTTGCTTAACCGACTGAGCCACCCAGGTGCCCTGGGAATTTTTTTTTTAAAGGCTTCAAGCAGGCCACCTGGATGGCTCAGATGGTTAAGCATCTGCCTTCAGCTCAGATCATGATCCCAGGGTCCTGGGATTGAGCCCCGTCTCGGGCCCCTGGCTCAGTGGGGAGTCTGCTTCTCCCCTCCCTCTCCCTTGCTCATGCTCTCTCTCTCTCTCTGTATCTCTCTGTTTCAAATGAATAAATACAATCTTTAATAATAATAATAATAAAAAGCTTCAGGAAAGCTTTAGGGTCAAGAAGATAACCCCTTCAGCCCTGCTAGGAGCTCTAACAATCTCCACATGAAAAAAAGCTCCCAATATTCCAGAGTTCAATAAGCAAAGAGCCCTCAATAAGCCCTCCACGACATCAACACCAATGATTAAGACAAATATGGGAAAAGATGCTCGAAGATTCCAGATGGATGACAAACCGCATTCCATCCAACTGTTCCAGGTTCATGGTCTTTTCTCCCCTAGAGAGTGGCTGCCGTCTTGCGCTGTCCATGCCGTGGTGGGGAAAGTTGGGGAAGGGAGGACATAGGGGTCACCTTCTACTGCTTCCCCACCTGCAGTCCTACAAGCTCTGTGGGTTTTCTGTCCTGTGGCCCTATACCTGTTTCGGGTATGTCCTGCGGCTGGGAAGCGGTCTGTGCTCCCGACCAGGATGTGGGGCCTGATTCCCGGGCTTGCCTGCGCAGGTCCTCAAAATGACACCAGGCCACTGCACACTGGATCACGTGAGAAAACACGGCGGCCCCGAAAAACTGGGCCTTATGTTTCAGCTCCAATAAAATGGAAAATCCTCTTCATGTGTTGGTACTCTGGGTAATCCCATTTGAGGTGCTTCTGCTGGAGTGCTAATGGTTAGGGGAAAAGGCCCCCTTCGGTGTCACCGCCAGATGACTCTTGTGGGCTGGCGAGTGGAGTTCACTCACGTGGAAATGACCGCTGTGGCAGGGTGTGGTCACCGTGGTGGCCTGTGATAGAAGCGAATCCCCCGCGAGGGGGAGGCCTGGGACGCAGGGGCCCATCTATAATCTTGCCTGACCCAGGAAGGCTTCCAAACTCTGTCTTGTGGGAGAGTTGTTCTATGATTGTTGAATCTTCGCTGACGGCACAGTGTAAGGAGCATGACGACATAAAGCAAAACCAAACCAGTGGCCCGTCCGCAGCCTCCCGGATGGACTTGAGGCTCCGTCATGGCAGTGCCAGTGCAGACAGGGTCGGGCACAGAGTGGAGGCACCTGCAAGTGGCTTTCTGAGCACGAGCTCGAGCTCGCTATTTCTCCGCTGGGGGGCTGAGGGGGCAGTCACCGGAGAGTGGGCTTTTGATACATAGTCTGTGGCCTGGTCCCACCACGGACTATGCATCCTTAGCCAGTTATTTGTAACCTCTTTATTCTCCAGTTTCCTTGTTTGCAAAGTGGCCGTAAGGGTCCTCGCAGCCTCGGAGGGTGATGTGAGCCTTGAGTCTGTGTGGCGTTGTCTGGGCCATGTCCAAGGCCCAAACGTTCATGTGTTATTCACTTTATTTTTATTTTTTAAGATTTATTTATGTATTTGAGAGGGGAGGGAGGCAGCAAGAGGGAGAGAGCATCTCTTGTAGACTCCCTGTTGAGTGTAGAACCTGGGCATGGGGCTCAATCCTGTGATCCTGAGACCGTGACCTGAGCCGAAATCAAGAGTCAGAGGCTTAACTGACGGAGTCGCCCGCGTGCCCCAACTCTCATGTTTTTATTATCTGCGTGATGCTGTTGGTCACATTTAACCCCCCTTTAAAATAAAAGCGGCATGTAGGCAGGAAGTCTCGTAAGTTGAGAATTTGGGAGTTGGGTCCTGGGGAGGCCACGTTGTGGGTCACTTTAGGACCGTAGTGAATCCCTGCTGATGCTCCTGGGTGTGGGGGGGGAGGGACGAAGGAATCCAGGGCTGTGCCCAGACGAGTCTTTAGTGTGTAAAACTGAACTTCCGTGAAGCACCTAACACTCGAGGAGGACATCACATGACCTTTATCTAAATGTCTTGGGTTTGCAAATGGAGCTTTGATTTCATAAGAAGTCTTTCTGGAACTTCCTGCTCTTGGTCCCGCGGCACCGTGAGAACAGGCCTCCCTGTGTATTTTGGCAGGGGCCAGCCGGAACAGGGAAACAAAGTAAGGTGCAGAACTCAAGGATAATACAAAATGAGTGAAGTGAGACCTTCTGAACCTCGAAATTTTTTCTTGGGTTCATTTCAAATTTTGGGCAAAGAATCATGGGGCTGTTCCCCTGTACATAGAGAAGGCTCTGCTGCTTACTCTGAGGAGTTATGCAACCCTTTCCTTCGTGTGTTAAGCCTACTCGTCTACACAATGGTTATTGAAACACTCTCATATTCTCTCTCTCTCTCTTTCTCATTTTTTTCAAGTCAAATCCTTGTGTTTCCCAGTTTTCTTAAGACATCCAATGGGAGTTCTCAAGGGGACCTACGTCGAGTGCAGTTACAATGTTGGTTTTCCAGAGTGATTGACTCTGTGTTTTATTCTTTCCCTTCATAGAACATCCAGTGATCTGCTGTATTGTATCACGTGGGCCCCGTTTACATTTGGCCGATAGAAGAATTATGAAATATTTTCTGGGATCTGCTTTCACCGATGTGTATTCAGGTCAAATCTAAACGAAACTGTGATGAAGTGGAATCTACATGAGGTTTTTACTCCTGGTGTATAGCACTTTGGAAAGCTTTTCTTGAGAAAGTTCAAATGAGTCATATTCTTTCAGATATTGATTTATCATTTCCAATGAACATTCCCATTTCCAAAGAATATGGGAATGTTCTTATCACTACTTCCCTTGGTGATAAGAATGTGCCCTTTAGCGATGCCTGGGTGGCTCAGTCGTTAAGTGTCTGCCTTCGGCCCAGGTCATGACCCCAGAATCCTGGGTTCGAGCCCCGCATTGGGCTCTCAGCTCTGCGGGAAGCCTGCTTCTCCCTCTCTCACTCCCCCTGCTGTGTTCCCTCTCTAGCTGTGTTTCTCTCTGCCCAATAAATAAATAAAATCGTAAAAAAATAAAGAATGTGACTTTTAGCATTTAACCAACGCAGTTATCTTGAATACCTACTGTGTGCTATTAGGAAAATTTACTCTGTTTCTTCTCTGTAGAATGTTCTCCCTTAACTACCTGAAAGTCTTAAGTTCTAACTGAATTTTCCCCTCTCCCTTAAGGCCCAGTTTGTAAAGCTCACTTTTTCTGAGAAGGTCTCACACATTAGTTTCCTGCTTGGGTGTCCCTTTGAGGCTGTTCTTACCTCAGCTTCTGACACATACAGTTTTCTTAGTTCGGTGTTCTCTGGAATTGGGGACTTTTCTTTTTGGCTTCACTTTGGACTGCTTAGGCGCTCAGAAAAACCTTTGTTGAATACACGTTGAATGATCTTCCAAATAATAAACGGATTGGCACCTCCTAAGAGGATGGGTCATCTTAATGACCGAGAAGATAGAGACTCACCCTGGACGAGGGCTCCCACTCTGTGGGTCTGGCGAGGCAGCCAGTCCCCCGCTGGGGAATTCAACACACACGTGGCCTCTCTGCCATGCTGAAGGTGGTCTGCTTGCCGTCACCTTTGGTGTCGCTCGGCGTGGCCGTGTGCTGAAAGAATTAGTGGCTGAGTTTATTTTCATATTGGGTGGTCTACAACACAGACCGCCACAGTCCGTAAGCCCCACCAGCGGAATCACTGAAAACTGCAGCAATGACATGAAGTATGGACCTAGAAGCAATTCCTACGTTTGGTTAGCATAGCGTCTTTCCAGGGAGTGGTGGGTAAGTGAATTCCAATCACATTTCTTTCTGAATTATCCTGAATTCGTAGTAAGTCAGTTTCGAAGTAATGACCTTTTATCACAACAAACGAACAAAACCAATAGTCAAGGGGCTAGGCGGAGAAATTACGCTTTTAGGAAAAAACAGATTCCTAGATTTTTTTTTTCATTTTTTAACTCAAAATTTTAATTTGTTGTTGTTGTTGTTTATATTACATTCAAGAAATAATGAGAAAGACGGAATATATGACTAGCTCAAGGTACTGTGTTGACCACCTCTGAGATCAAAGCCCTCCCCACCCCAACGCCTGCCCGGAGCTATTTTTCTAAGCCTGCCAGGAAATTCCTCAGACACCCTACATGACAACTGCCTGACCTTACGAGTATCCTCACTGGGGGTGACAGGCTGATTCAAGCCTGACCCAGACATGTTCTGTGGTCAGTTGTGGCCTAGAAGGTGTTGTTGTTGTTGTTGTTTAAGATTTTATTTATTTATTTGACACACACAGAGAGATCACAAGTAGGCAGAGAGGCAGGCAGAGAGAGAGGAGGAAGCAGGCTCCCTGCTGAGCAGAGAACCCCCACGCGGGTCTCGATCCCAGGACCCTGAGATCATGACCTGAGCCAAAGGCAGAGGCTTTAACCCACTGAGCCGCCCAGGTGCCCAAGAAGGTGGTTTTTAAAACTGAGGTAAACCGTCCTGTCAGTCTATCTACTGTGTTGGCCCTCAGGCTCCAGGACAGAAGCCACATCCTTCACTGGTGCCTGTGGGAACTCTAGAGAGGATAGAAGGGAGGCGGCAAAGTGGGCATGCCTTCAGAACTTTCCTGGGGTGGTCAGATCAAGGCCCCTGTGGCACCGCTCAGGTCAGCCCTGTATCCTCAACACTTTCTGCCTTGGCTGGTAGTGGTCCAGTTCCCTGTAGACAGACCTCATCCCAGAGACGGGCCAGAGCTTGACACCGTCACTGGGGGAGCGTTGCCTTCATCTAGCAGAGCAGAGCGAAATCTCAGGAAGTACCATACAAGCATATCTAGTATGTTTGATTTGTGATAATTGTAAAGAGCTTTCTTAGATATATGTAGCCGTGTAACGTACAGAGTATGTGTATATGGCTTTGGTATAAGATTTTATAATCTTTCTATAATCAAAAAATTTGGGGCGCCTGGGTGGCTCAGTTGGTTGAGCGACTGCCTTTGGCTCAGGTCATGGTCCCGGAGACCCAGGATCGAGTCCCACATCGGGCTTCCTGCTCGGCGGGAAAGCCTGCTTCTCCCTCTCTCACTCCCCTTGCTTGTGTTCCCTCTCTGGCTGTGTTTCTCTCTGTCAAATAAATAAAATCTTAAAAAAAATTTATATTCAAAGAAATAACTACAATCAATAATTTATAATTAAAGAAGTAAATCTTTGCCTTTAGAGAAAAATTTAAAATCACTGTGATATTTAAAAGGGCCTCTTTTTTATCCACTCATCCCACCATGTAGCATTTCCAAGGTGCTGGGCTCTATTCTAAGGGTGTCACAAATATCAACTGATTTCATCTTCCCAACCAGCCTAAGTGGTAGGTACAACCGTTGTCTCCCTTTTGCTGGTGAGGACACAGAGGTTCAGAGTAGTTGCGGTGTTCCAGCCCCGGCTTTCTGGCCAAGTCTGCACTCCCAGCCCCACACTTCCTGGCCCTCTCCCAGGACAGGCCCTGCTGGCCACTCGCCCTCTATGTGCCTGGAACCCTGGGACAAATGGCTTCATCACTCTGGAGTCCGTGCGTGCCCAAGACCCTGCAGCAGCCAGCCGGGAGGGCTCCAGGGCGGGGATTCGGGACCCGCTGCAGACACAGGTGTCGGGCCTCAAGCTGGACTCTCGGCATCCCTGACAAAGGCCATGCGGCCATTAGATGGTCGTGGACACTGTGGACCATTAGCAACTGGAACCGGATGAGGCGCCGTACTCCGAAGCTGAGGGTCTGCATTCCATCACCCATTAGCCTCAGCGGCGCTCTATTTTAACTGCGACTTCGAAGTTATGTTTCCATTGAATTTACACTTACAAAGGATGACTCTTAGAGATGCTTAGTCAGGTGTGCTCACCAGCTGCCTGAGATTTTATTAAAAATTATAGCAGATTTTATTAAAAATTTTATGAACATAATGAAAAAGAGCGTAAGGATCAAGAAGCATCTCACCCATTTTCCTATAGAAAGGATCGCTTATATTGTTACAGTCAGCTGCCTTACAGGGGCAAAAAGATTATCCTTTTAGGAGAGAGAAAAGCTTTTAAGGGACTATAATTTTTAAAGGCTCTGGTGATCAGAAACGTCTTAGGATGACTTCTGGGCACAAATCTGCGTTTTGTGATGTTGCTGCAGTATAGAGCTTTCCAGAGCGTGGTTTTGGTTGTAGACCAGCACAGCGCCCCTTTCTGTGTGACTCCCAAGACTTGGAAGCTGTGCTCCTGTGTGTCTTGGGGGAGAGGGTTGTGGGGCTCTGTAGAAGGGAGAATGTGAGGAAAAGAGAAAGTTGAGGTTTGCTCTTGTGGCGAAACTCTCCTTCCAGGCACTGTGGGGGCTGGGCTTGCCCCCACAAGAATCCTTCCTATGTCTTTGCAGATCTTACGCAGCCCCGACCTGGCACAGAGCCGGGGCTCCGGGAGGGAGTAGATGGGGGCCAGGGGGGAGTCCCCGCAGGGCTGGCCCGAGAGCTAGTAGATGGGGTGGGGATGAACAGAGGTCTGCTTGAGGGGAAGGTGTCATAGTATTTGATACCACCTTCCTATTCATCTGGAAAGGGCTCCATTGCCACTCAAGAGCTGAGCCTTGGAGCTGAGTATTTAACCAGGGGGCAAAACCCCCAACCCCCCAGCAAGCATATAAAAAAAAAGATATAAAAAGTCCCATAGAGGGGTATAGTGATGGGGAGGGGAGGCCAACTGGGATTTGGTGAGCCAGGAAATTGTTCACAGACGGGGTATGGGACATTTGAGCTGGACCTGAGGGCTGAGCAGGGTTTGACGGACACGGGTAGTTAGGAAAAGGCATTCCATCTCCGGTCTAAGCACTGAGGATGTATTTCTTGCACAGGATGGGGAAAGGGCCATTTGATCCCTCAGGCAACTCTTAGGTGTGGGAAGTGGAGTCCTATTAAGGGTACTCCATGATTCCCCTGTTATCCTCCTTCCTCTGTTCTAGAATACTTTATCGAGTGCCTTCTCTAGACCAAAGCTGGCATCCCAAATCCTCATGTGGTGTCAGTGGAACAGCTAGCTTCCCCCGTGCCTGCCTCCTGCTATGCCCATCTGCGGTAGTCCCTGCCCAGACTGTGCCGCGGTTGGACTGTGTGACCAGCAGCCTGAGGCAGAAGTGCTAGCATGTCACTTTTGAGATTAGATGATAAGAAAGACCAAGGTTCCACCTTGACTGTATTCTCATGCTCCTGGGTTACCTGCTCTGGGGAGCCACCTGCTACGTCATGAGAACACTCACACGGTCTGTGGAGACATCCATGTGGCAAGGAATGGAAGTTTCCAGATAAAAGTGTATACAAGACAGAGGCCTGCTAACAACATACTCAAGGCGGGAGGCAGAGTTCACACACTCCCTCGAGCCTTCTGATGAAATCGCAGCCCTGGTAAGCAGCCTGACTAAAGCCTCATGAGAGTTCTCCGCCCAAACCACTGGGCTCAGCTGCTCCTGTTTCCTGACCCGGAGAATTTGCTTTAATAAATGTTTGTTGTTTTAATCTGCTAAACATTGGACTGATTAGTTATATAGCAATAGATAACTCATATTAAGACTATTTTTTACATCACCATTCACTTTCCTCTTCCTACACCCTAACATCTACACTAGCCAATCAGGAGTATGGCTGCTTGGAGTATTGGTCTTAGATTTGAGCAAGAGATGCCTTGTACCAGGCCCTGTGTGTTAGTGGGTAATGCTCTGGCCACATTCCAGTTCTAACCCTGCCTCTTTCCTTGGGTTAGAACTTACAGGGCTGAGAGGACTGCAGCCTGGATTGGCTGATTTCCCCAATGGCAAGTGTATAGATACCTGGGATTCTCTGTCCAAATGCACCCAAACCTGGCCTCATCCCTGGGTGGATCCCTTGAGGGTGAACTATACTGGTAATACTGGTAGAAATAAACCCAGGTCTGCAGGTTGCAAAGGGATGGCTGTTGTTGAGAATGTGGGTAGATTGCGGGTGTGGGGGCTACAGTGTCTGTATGTGGGCTCATGGCGACCCCCTTGGCTCTTCTTCAACATGCCAGCAAGAAACACAGAGTTTTAAATTTTAACCTGGCCTTCTAAGTCACTAGGAAGATCTATTTTTCAGGTTAGGAGGACAGAATGGGTTTTATTCAACAGTTTGTGATTGTGATCTATCACTTAAATATTTAGATATAAGTAGATGGATCTCCATTTTATTCTTGTTCTGGGCCCTGTAAGTGTTAAAGTCAGTTATGGCCACTTGATTCTTTTCAGCCAGAAAAGCCTGTCTAGTCAGGCTACAGGTAAGAAAACTTTTCTACTTCTTAGAATCTGAAATAAAATGAAAACAAATCAAGCTTACATTTTTATCTTCAGCTCTATTCATCTAAATAGGTAGGTAGGTTGCCTATCTACTATTCATCCACCAGCCATCCTCTTGCCTACCTACCTACAGACATAAAAATACCTTTCTTTTTTAGGACATTTTTTCCCTCCAAAAGTGTTTTTCTGCTCTATATGATCCTTTTTATTTCCCACGTGGCCACCTCTTCTGTTTCCTTTGAGACATTCTTCTTAGGGATTGCTTTTTAACATTGGGCTCATTGGCCAAAGCTCTTAGACACACTGGTGAATTTGTGGGATTATTGGATTTCTGAACTCCGTATCTCTGCCATTCCCAATTAGAAGAAAACTTTTGACTTTTCTACCATTTCTCATGCTGGAAAAATGCTTCCTTCTTGACTTGCTCTTTCTTGGTACTCTCTTTCTACTTGTTTAGGAGTTGACACATTTTAGTGGCAGAAGAAAGTGACGGGATCTATATATCTGTTTATATTTTGTTGACTTGTGAAGAAGCTCTTTGTCTAAGTTATTTGCATGTGGGAATTCTAGCCACTGGGGGAAAGGTATAGAAAGGGAGTCGTTTTCTGTTCCAGCTGGAACTGGGACCTTAAACGTAAACCATATTGCATTTGAAAATGGCCTTGTAGCTTTATCACGCTCACAGGAATCTTATCGCATTCTTGTGTTCTAATGAAATCCAAAAGAGACTGGCTGGCCATTAGCAAAATCAGTGACCATTAAACAATGCTCAGGTTACCCAACCCATATCTTTCCTTCCCCAGAGTATGCGATAGCACCATTTTAGTAAATATGATACAGGAAAGCAATTTTTAAGTTATTTCCTGATCTCTAAATATGTTTAATAATCTACGTGTTCAGGATTATTTTGGAGTTGTTTTCTCCATCGGCGTATTTGTATTTGTGTTCACGTGCACGTACGTATGCATGAATTAATATTTGGAAAACCTGGCTTTATTTCAAGGTTGTCCCACATGCCTTCTGACCAGGTCAGAATGGGTTTGTCTGTGAGAAATGCTGGTTCTCCTCGCAGTTGGAGCATCAAACAGTCAGCACAGATGGGGAGTTCCAAGTTATCAGTGTAACTCTAAAAGACACGTTTATTTAATCCTGACTTGTAGGACTTAGGCCATCAAGACCCTCCTCCTCCTTTGCCAACAAAGTAATTGCTACCACATTTAACTTTATGAATGTGGTGCCATTTCCCTGCAATTGTGGTTAACTAAGGAGAAATCCTGAGACACATAAACCTTGGTTTCTGTGAGACATATACGTATGTCATTGAAATATGAGAGCTCGCCTTTACAATGGTATCCTTTTAGAGAGCCAGAGTTGTCTGAGGCTCCTTGGAATGGTTCTTACAAGACTTTGGCAGTGTTGTAATCTTTCCTTTCTTTCTTTTTCTTTTTCCTTTTTTTCTTTTTTTTGGAGGAATGGGGGTATGGACTGGGGAAGGAGGGAGGCAAATGGGTGGGGGGGTTATGTTTTGTTTTGTTTTGTGTTTCTATTGGTCAGGAATCTGGAATTTTTCAGTGGAAGCCATTTAGGTCCATTTTTAGGCAGGGACCTTAGAGTCTGACCACGTTTGAAACACTCACCGTGTAGATTTTTCAATTTGTTGATAGGCTTCCAAGGGGGAACATCTCCAAAGTGTAGTGACTGATGACAATCGCTGTGTTGAGATCAAAGCTTCCGTGTCCTGTCTGTTGACACCTGAGAACATTATCAGAGGGACAGTGAACTGTCAGCAGCAGATGTAAAGGAATCATTTACCAGAGATTAAGTGAATCCCACGGGGCTAGGAATGCAATCATCTGTAGAAAACACAACATTTTAAAAGTGGCTTCCTACCTTCTGATAGCTTCAGTTCGGCCTTCCTGGTGGTGGCCATCTTGAATGTGTGGATACAGTCAGGGCATGGACTTGCCTCTACCCACGGCTCAGCTGTGCATGGCTCCTGAGCGCATGCCAATGGACCAGTCATTTCCACATTCGATTTGCTACTTAAGTTTCCCCAAAGAACCCTAAAATTCAGGACATAAACCGCTACCAGGGAGAGCATTTCTGCTCCAACATGCACATGTGTAAGACCTCACATCCATGTGATCATAGTTTTGGCAATTTGGAAAGCACAATAATAATAACTGAGCCCTTCTGCATGTCCCCATGTCTCTGGGTCAATATGCAATGCCCAGGTAAGGTGGCTGAAGTTTGTCATCTTCCTAAATGTAGGTTAGGAAATTGAAGTAGAAACTATCTGCTGGATAGAGCAGATGGACTGGAGGAGCAGCTCAAGGTGTCTGAGCCACGTTTGGGGGGCTGTCCTCGAGTCGTCCATGTTGCACGTGCTTCCTGAGGACCTTCTACCATCAGCTCCTAGGATGAAGAAAACAAAGACTCCCACTTTCACATGCCTCCCATTCTAGTGCAGGTGTCCAACTTCAAATGCACGCTCACACAAGCATGATTACCAGCTGCGACAACTGTTACAACAGCTACAGACTGGGTGCTTGATGGGAGCAAAACGAGGGAGCTTGTTTAGACGGTCAGTGTCAGGGGGACACTCACGGATGTCACCCTCCCACAAAGTAACACTTTAATTCAGACCTGGAGCCACAGCTTCTCAGGGAAGAGAGAGGAAAGACCTCTGTAGGCTGAGGGAAGAGCATGTACAGAGGCTGTGATGTAGGGAAGGTCTTCTGGAAGTCTTGGGATCCTGTGGGAAAGCTGTGGAGAGAGGCTGGGGAAGGCAGAGGGGCGGGGCCGGGATATCAAGGAGGGCCGCAGAAAGCAATGTCCCTGACTCAGGAGAGAGTCATTTCACAACTCCACAAGGAAAAGGATGGGACTGCCTTTCGGTTCCTAGGGAGGCTCTGATTCAGCTTTGGAAAAGAAAATATCCTTAAGGTAATTTGATAAAAATATCCCCCTCTCTACTGAACTCAAACAGAAATTCTAAACCTATTGCTGATAGAGACCGCTTTGCAGAGTCTGTGGGTGGGGCACTTGTCTGATTGTTTTGGGGATCCTTGATCTACCATTGACTGTGCAGGAACAGCCCGCAGAGGAGCAAGACTTGTATAGGAGTTGATTGCCCAGAAGATTTGTAACATACCTATTTTAGTTTTGTTTGAATATACTTGCTCATGTCAATACATTTCTACAAGTGTTCCTTTAGTTATTTTGAAATACATGGATTTCAGAACAACAACAAAATAGTTTTCCTTGTTTAAATGCTGGAGCCAAACATCATCCTCAAACTTTTCCAACAGAAGCCTTCCCTGAGGCCATTATCACAGGGGCTGGAAGTGAGAAACTAGGAATGAAATACACCTCCCCACCTCTTCCTGTGGCCAGGCCCCAGGGGAGCTTGGCCAGATTACCTGGCGAGAAGAGATCACTGAGAAATTGAGTCTCTGAGTTGTCTACTCTATGATGGGATCAAAGAAAATTTTATTCTGCCAAATTTTCAGAATGATTTTTAAAGGTACACAGAATTGGCTGTGAAGAACTTTCTATTTGTCCATTTCACAAGTGTGCAGCAAATGTTTGCTGTGTGCCTCATACTGGATTAGGCCTTCTAAGGGACTCTGTCTCCTCTGTTTTTACAGTACTTAAAATCTGATGAGGACGTAAAACCAAAGTTCTTCTACTCAGAAGTAGCATTAGGGGAGTATCACATGGATAGTTCCAACAGAAAAGGTACCATGTGCAGGGGGACCTGAAACGGAGTGGGGAGGGAAGGGGCTGGACTGTCAGGTGAGTGTTCACAGGGGACATGGAGGAAGGGAAGGACCATGAGTAGGAGAGAGGGTACAGAATCCATAGTGAAGGCTGATACATGGGGGAAGCCATGGTCTTATGTCATGACAATGATCTGAGCCTGTATTGTATTTGGAAAATGGCTTCTTGGGAATAGGGGGTTTCCTGTACTGGATACAGTGAGAGGACAGTATGAAGGAGAGGCTTGTAGGTCTGGATGAGGGAGGGTGGGATCGGCACCTCAGGGCCCATGTCTTTGTTGGTTTTGTACATATCCATTGCTGTTTTCTAATCCTTAAGGTCATGCATAAAGTCTTAAAGTCCTAAGAACTGGACAAATACAGCAAATTACAAGGAATAAGAATAGCCCGGAATCCTGCTGTGCCGAGACGACCTCAGTTAGCATGGCAGAGTGTATTTATTTATACAGGCACCTGTGTATTTACACATAGCCACACACACAGTTTTTAGAAAAAAATGTGTTCGTAGTACTAAAAAAAAGGCATGGGTTTTGTTTGATTGTGTACAGGGTTGTTTTATGGACTCTGAGAATATTACCTTAATGGCTGCAGAGTATCTATGGAAAGGACATGCTGTCATTTCCTTGCCCTTCTCCTTTTTATTAGGCATTTTTCTAACTTTCAAATCTTTGCTAATGTCAATAACCATGTGATAAATGCTCTGGCGCATTGTTTTCACTTTTTGTTACTTCCTTGGGACAAAGTGTTCTAGGCTTTTAGCATACAGTATCAAATCGTTATGGCCCACTGGTAACCTGTTTGTTCTTTGATGGGGGTAAACATTGCCTCATTTGGTTAGCTTGTTTCAGTCATGTTTAGGCCTTTCTCCCAAATTTTCCAAACCAGGAATGAATTCCAATGCCTAAGAAGGTGAGTGCTCTGCACTCTTAAAGATCATGGGAGAGAACTACCTGGTGTAACGGGTAAATGAAATGTGGTCTATCTCCCCAGTGGAATGTTATCCAGCCGTTAAAAGGAATGAAGGACTGAAAAAACACTACAACATGTATAAACTTCGAAACATTATGTTAAGTGAAAGAAACTGGACACAAAAGATCAAACATTACATGATTCCGTTTATATAAAATACACAGAATAGGCAAGGGGGTGGGTGAATAGGGAGTGACTGCTTGACTGCTTCGTGAGTATGGAGTTTCTTTTAGGGGCGATGAAAACATTTTAGAATGAGGTGGAGGTGATTGCACAGCCTTGTGAATCACTAACTGTCACTAGGTTGTATGCTTTAAATTAGTTGAGTTGATAAATTCTACATTATATGAACTTTACCTCTGTGAAGAAAAGTCAGTGGTGTGTATAATGGCTCAGGAAAACAGAAAAGGGAACTTATTAGGGACTTTGAGGCTCCTCTTCACCTGTTTTAGCAAATCTGGTCCAGGTCATCTGAGAAGCAAAGTACATTCTTTTTGGAAACAGAGGAAACTAGGGGCGCCTGGGTGGCTCAGTTGGTTAAGCGACTGCCTTCGGCTCAGGTCATGATCCCAGAGACCCGGGATCGAGCCCCACATCGGGCTCTCTGCTCGACGGGAAGCCTGCTTCTCCCTCTCTCACTCCCTCTGCTTGTGTTCCCTCTCTGGCTGTGTTTCTCTCTGTGAAATAAATAAAATCTTAAAAAAAAAAAAAAAACAGAAGAAACTAGATCAAAGCTTTGATTCTAGGAGACAACTTTTTTAGTAATTATCCAGGTAAATTTATATAGTGCATTTCTCCTAGCTTTTAATTTCCTTCAAAGTGTCTTTCTAATAGGATAAGATCTACTTTTCTCAAAGTTCTTTTTAAAGACCACCGGAAGTGCCAACATTTCAATATGGTGGTGGGTTGCATTTAACATAAAGATGGTCCCCAGAGCCCATGTAACAGACTTGCTTGTAGAATTTCATCTTAGTAAAACTGCTCCCTGGTTCTTTAATTGCTCATTTTGTGAGGGAATGAGTTATTAACTATAAAGTTGGCCAAAAAGAGTCTCTGAGAATTAAAGTCTGAATGTAAATTAATAATTAGCTCACCTGGCCTCAATTTTCAGAAGCAAAATATATTCACGTATCTCTATAAAAGTTGCCAAATAGCTACCTCATTGGGGTCTCCTAATTATGGGGAAATGGTATTAATCTCTTCTTCTCACTATCTTGGAGATTTGAGATTTTTTTATAATAGTTTTGGCTTTGGTTATGCTTTAGCATTGGTGTTTTTGAATACTTAAATTTACTGTTATAAGATAAAAATAGTATTTTGTTTGAAAAAGAGAAGAAAAGAAAATGTTTAGAAAATTCAATCAGAAGTAGCGATGATAGAAGTGAAATTTCCATTAGTCTTACTAACAAAGCCTAGGGGACTTTTGAAAGGTGTTTTAATAGGAAAAACCTACCTTGAGACACAATTAAACACTGAGGATGAAGAAAAATGAACCCCCTCATCTTTATAGTTGTTAGATTTGTGATGGAGAAGAAACTGTGTCAAAGATGAGTGCTCCCAAGCAAGGATTGAGACAGTCAGCCAGCTGTCTGTCCATCCGTCCGTCCATCCATCCATCCATCCATCCATCCATCCATCCATCCAGTCAGCACTTGCCTTCTAAGGTCTGCTTGCCTGCCTAAAGCTAAGTCTCAGTGATACAAAGACTGTATGCGAGTTTTTGACACCATGGTTCTTATTGAGAATTCAAGGCATGTAGATGGGTAATAGTGATACAGAGCTGATAGAAATATGCCCTACCATTAATGTAACAAATTCTATACAGAGGGAAAATATGCCGACTTGCTGGGAGATTTGATATTTCTTAAAGAAAATGACTAGGGTGTTGCCCTTGAAAGGCAGATGACCCTCCTATAGGCAAAGATGAGAGAAGGCATTTCACCCGGCGGAAGCAGCAAAGTAAGCAAGGAGCGGGCTGAGAGGGCAGAGGAAGGTGTGAGAGCGGAGCGGAGCTGGAGGGCAGAGCATCACGAGGCGGAAACGGAAGAGGGACACTGGGTCTTCTCTTGCAGGGTCGGCTGAGGACACGAACTATTCCCTTGGTCTAGCCACTTTGCTAGACTTGTCTCTCCTTCCCCTCTAACAAAAGCCCTTACATGGAGGGAGAATTAGGACATGTTCTAAGAGCTCTTAGCAATCTTGGACTTAAAAGGCACTTTTTTAATTTAAAAATAAAACAAAGCACTTCTCATTTTATTTGGGGCTGTGATTCTGTGGCGAGTTGAAAGCAGTAAGCTACCCTCCGGCAGCATGCTCCCCTCCAGCATCGGAGGTTTTAAAGCCAAGGACAGGAGAACTCCATTGCTGCCTAGGGGCTTTTATCTCCAATGTCTTCTTTTGCAGGGAAGGGCGGGGCGGGGCGGGGCGGGGGGGCGGAGATACACCCTGGATCCTAGAGAGGGCCCTGGGGTAGAGGGGAGGGGGCTTTTTGAATACAGGGAGGAGGAAGAAGAGCCCAGAAGGTGTGTGGGAGGCCAGACTGAGCCTGGGCGGGGAGGAGGGTGGACACCGGAGGTGGCAGCAGCAAAATCAGCAAAGCAGCCTGTTATCAAGGCCAGAACACCGTCTTTTATTTCCAGGAAGGCTTTTTGCACGATCCTCCTTTAAAGGTGGTGGGATTGTAAATAGAGTCAGTAATGGCCAATGAGGGGCAAATGAAGAGCTAGATTGATGGTTTAGTTTGCTGGGACCCGAATGGGATAACTGGCAGTTCCTTTTTTTAAACTTGATATAAAAATTCCTATTTCGGGTGCCTGGGTGGCTTAGTCGGTTAATAAGCAAGAGCTCAACCTTCAGCTCAGGTCATGATCCCAGGGTCTTGGGATTGAGTCCCACATCGGGCTTCCTGCTTGATGGGGAGCCTGTTCCTCCCTCTCCCTCTCCCTCTGCAGCTCCCCCTGCTTGTGCTCACTTCTCTGTCTCCGTCAAATAAAATCTTAAAAAAAAATTCATATTTGCCACCCATGCCTCCATCCCACCTTCCATCTGTCCATCCATCCATCTCTGAAGACTGTGTGTTATAATGCCCTATCCAAGTGAAAGTATCATTGTGTGCAGATCGATTGTCCTGACCCACATTCCCACGCATCCCTTAGCCTTGAACTTACGTCGGAGTGTGCAGCGTCTCTGTCCTGTTTACCTGGGAAGCTGCCTGGTGCGTAGCAGGGGCTAAGTAAATATTTACCCCCAAAATTCATGAACTCATTATCATGCTTTAATTCATGCATCACACATTATATACCTACTCTGCCCTAAGCATTCTGCTAGATTCTGGATGTACAAAAGTGAATAAGAGACGTGCTCTTTGCAACGGAGAAGCTAAGTGGGCCACAGGTGAAAGAACACAGCTGAACGCTGGTTTGGGAAAGAAGATACAGATAGAAGGAGCAAGAAGCCCCTTTATTTATACCCAGCATGCCCTGTTACTGTGTTTGTTGGTTTCCATGTGGTGTATTTTTCTTGTATCACCTTTGTAAGGTCTGGTCTCCATGTTCCTGGAAGGAACCAAGGCTTTGAGCGAGAATGACTTATCTCCTGATAATAGAAAGTGCAGTAAGAGTCCAGGGCGTGGGGGCGTGGTTCATTCTGTTGGGAGAAAGGAGGGAGAACTGGTCAAAGGTGACCTCTCAAAAGAGATGACAAGTGCACAGAGACTTAAAGAAGTGAGATTGTACCCTGCGGAGGGGGTGCAGGAGGGGTGCTGCTTTCTAGTGGAGACACAGAAAGGCAGCACCAATTTCCAATAGAAAAGTCAGTAAAATAGAGATCATCAATAAATATGGCCCACAGACCAGTGCGCCTGCATATGAAAAACAGGATGCCTGTCCCCTAAAAGCACAATATTCTGTTTCCACGGTGTCTCTCACGAAACCAAGAGATGGCTGACTTTTGGTTCAGCTTCTTTTTAAGGACAATAGTGACGATGAGGAAGAGAAGACCCATTTGTCTTCCCAGAAGTGGATTATGGTCTTAAAATTAGCAGGCTAAGTCAACATTCTTAAGTGCTGATGCCAACCATCAACAGATTCTACTTCCCTTAAAGGATTCCTTGCCTTCTGGAATAGAAGAGTGCATAACACATTATTAATTCATTAGTTTTCAGTTGCTCTATTCTGCCTTGGACAGTAGAATGGGCAGTAGCCTTTGTTTGGTGTTTAGCTAGAAAATATACATCCAAACAATCTTTCTCCTCCCCCACCCTCTCTAAATTATATGGGTCATTGCCTTGCCCTCACTTCCAATTTGACAATCCCACTCTGGTGTGAGAAGAAACTAACAGTATCAGGTTCCTTTGCCCTAAACAGTTAATTCATCTCACATGGTTGAGTGGCTCATTCCCAGGAAGTGCCTGTCCAGGCTCAACACAGGGTCAGCCCCCACTGTCACTGGGGGTGAGGCTCTGGGTAGCAACAGATGCCCCTCCTTTCTGCCTCTTCCCCAACTATTCTGATAATTAAAAATAAAAATGATGTTTGTTTCATGTGTTCCTCTTCTGTCATCCGAATACCAGACGCATTATACTGTTATTAATTAAAAATGTGGAGCTGGTATTAAGAGCTTGGAGAGGCTTGAAGAAGTTATATTTGTTGGATGAGTCCCCCAAATTTAAGAGAGAGGAATCAGCATAGAATTAAAAGGTGCCATCACCGGCAGATCGAAAATCCCAACCCCCCATGCAAAGCCATCTTTATGGCTCACTGTCCACGTTCTAGCTCTGCGTATGAACGTGCCTTCTCAGGTGTCTCTCGGCTCCCGGTGGTGGCTCACGTTTTACAGTTGTTTCACTGAAGTGTCCGTTGGTATTAGGCCCTTCTGCTTTTGATCACCCCGACTCGCTTTCTCCTCCTGAACTGTGTTTCTGTAACCAATTTACAGGACTCTGTATTCAATTTCAGTTGCCCCGTGAAGGCTCCTGCAGACGGCACAGTCTGACGTGTGACGTCCTTCTGGCACTTGCTTGCCTTTAACCATCTAGCTGGCTTTTGTGTCATCAACGGGCCTCCCAGGTCATTCCTAGGCTAGCTGATTACAGGCAGCTGAGGCAGCTGAGGGCCCAGATAAAAGGCCCCTGGGGTCCTCCAGAAGCTCCTGTCTATGCACATTCCAGAAAACCCTCAGAGTCCCTCCAGTGTGGCCATCATCGTGGGGTCTGTCCCAAACAAAGGGAAACATGTTGGTAACCTTTGAAGAATATCTGGCAAAGGGAGTCAGCTGGCCTTGAGTCAGCCCTACAGTGAGCCTTCCTTTTGCTCTCAACTTTCTGGGCAATCCGACAAAGCAAATTGACTATTTTTCTTTTAGAATCAGAAGGAGTTGTATAACCTAACGAGTTTATATAGATATAGATATAGACATAGATATAGA
>PITA01016250.1:0-47219 GCA_004023965.1 Spilogale gracilis
TCGGGGTCTTTTTTGGATCCATATAAATTTTAGGATTGTTTCTCCCAACGATGTGAAGGATGTTGGTGGAATTTTGATCGGAATGGCATTGAAAGTATAGATTGCTCTGCGCAGTATAGACATTTTACAGTGTTTATTCTTCCGATCCATGAGCATGGAATGCTCTTCCATCTTTTTGTGTCTTCTTCAATTTCTTTCATGAGTGTTCTGTTGTTCCTCGAATACAGATCCTTGACTTCTTTGGTTAGGTTTATTCCTAAGTATCTTATAGTTTTTGGTGCTATAGTAAACAGAATCGACTCTCTGATTTCCCTTTCTGTTTTTTTTGTTGTTAGTGTATAAGAATGCAACTGATTTCTGTGCATTGATTTTGTATCCTGCCACATTACCGAATTGTTGTATGAGTTCTAGTAGTTTGGGGGTAGAGTCTTTTGGGTTTTCCACATAGAGTATCATGTTGTCTGCAAAGAGCGAGAGTTTGACTTCCTCTTTGCGAAGCAGGATACCTTTTATTTCTTTCTGTTGCCTGATTGCTGTTGCTAGGACTTCTAACACTATGATGAATAGTAGTGGTGAGAGTGGGCATCCTTGCCTTGTTCCTGATGTCAGAGGAAAGGCTGTCAGTTTTTCCCCGTCGAGGATGATATTTGCTGTGGGTTTTTCGTAGATAGATTTTATGAGGTTGAGAAATGTTCCCTCTATCCCTATACTTTGAAGAGTTTTGATCAGGAACGAATGTTGTATTTTGTCGAATGCCTTTTCTGCATCAATTGAGAGTACCATGTGGTTCTCTCTTCTCTTATCAATTTGTTCTATCACGTTGATTGTTTTGCTAGTGTTGAACCACCCTTTCATCCCTGAGATAAAACCCACCTGGTCATGGTGGATAATCTTTTTAATGTATTGTTGGATCCTGTTAGCAGGGATCTTGATGAGAATCTCGGCATCCGTATTCATCAGCGATATTGGTCTGAAGTTCTCCTCTTTGATGGGGTCTTTGTCTGGTTTGGGGATTAGAGTGATGCTGGCTTCATAGAAAGAGTCTGGAAATTTCCTTCCCTTTCTATTTTTTGAAAGACCTTCAGGAGAATAGGTGTTATTTCTTCCTTGAATGTTTGGTAGAATTCCCCAGGGAATCCATCTGGGCCTGGACTCTTGTTTTTGGGGAGGTTTTTGATCACTGCTTCAATCTCATTACTAGATATAGGTCTATTCAGATTGTCAATGTTTTCCAGTTTCATCTTGGTAGTTTATAGGTTTCTAGGAATGTTTCCATCTCTTCTAGGTTGTTAAACATATTGGCATGTTATTTTTGGTAGTAATTTTTGAGGATTGTTTCTATTTCCTCAGTGTTAGTCGTGATCTCTCCCCTTTCATTCATGATTTTATTAATTTGGGTCTTCTCCCTTTTCTTTTAGATTAGTTTGGCCAATGGTTTATCGATCTTATTGATTCTTTCAAAGAATCAGCTTCTAGTTTCGTGGATGCGTTCTACTGTATCTCTAGTTTCTGATTCATTCATCTCTGCTCTAATCCTTATTATTTCCCGCCTTGTGTGGGGGGTTGGTTTAATTTCTTGTTGATTTTCCAGTTCTTTAAGGTGTAATGAGAGTTGGTGTATTCGGGATTTTTCAATTTTTTTGAGTGAGGCTTGGATGGCTATGAATTGCCCCCTTAGGACAGCCTTTGCTGTATCCCATAGGTTATGGATTGATGTGTCTTCATTCTCATTGGTTTCCATGAAGTGTTTGAGTTCTTCTTTGATTTCCTGGTTGATCCACATATTCCTGAGTAGGCTTGTCTTTAGCTTCCAAGTGTTTGATTTTCTCCTGAACTTTTTATGGTGATTGAGTTCCATTTTCACGGCATTGTGGTCAGAGAATATGCAGGGAATAATTTCAATCTTCTGGTATCGATTGAGCCCTGATTTGTGACCCAGTATGTGCTTTATTCTGGAAAAAGTTCCATGTGCACTCGAGAAGAATGTGTATTCTGCTGTTTTAGGGTGAAATGTTCTGAATATATCTATAAGATCTACCTGGTCCAATGTGTCATTCAAGGCTCTTGATTCCTTGCTGATTTTCTGTTTAGATGATCTGTCCATTGCTGAGAGTGCTGTGTTAAGATCTCCTACGATTAGTGTATTGGCATCAATATGATTCTTTATTTTGTTTAACAGTTGGCTTATGTAGTTGGCTGCTCCCATGTTGGGGGCATAAATATTTACAATTGTTAGGTCTTCTTGATGTATAGACCCTTTAAGAATGATGTAGTGTCTTTCTGTGTCTTTGACTACAGTCTTTAGACTAAAATCCAATTTGTCTGATATGAGAATCGCTACCGCGGCTTTCTTTTGGGGTCCATTTGCATGAAAGATGGTCTTCCATCCCCTCACTTTCAATCTGGAAGTGTCTTTCGATTCAAGATGAGTCTCTTGTAGGCAGCATTTGGATGGGTCTTTTCGTTTTATCCAGTCTGCAACCCTGTGTCTTTTTATTGGAGCGTTTAGGCCATTCACATTGAGAGTGATTATTGATAGATAGGTTTGTATTGACATCAGGTTGGCTATGGAGTTCATGTTTCTATAAGTTACCTCTGTATATTTATGTTTTGTGTCACTCTTGGGTTTGTTTCTCCTGTAAAGAACCCCTCTTATCATTTCTTGTAGTGCTGGTTTGGTGGTTGCATAATCTTTTAGACCTTGATGGTCTTGGAAGCTCTTTATTTCTCCTTCCATTTTGAATGTCAACCTTGCTGGGTACATTACCCTTGGTTGCATATTTTTGTCATGCAATTTCCTGAATATGTCTTGCCAGCCCTTTCTGGCTTGCCAGTTTTCTGTGGAAAAGTCTGACATTATTCTGATGGTCCTCCCTCTATAGGTAAGGGATCACTTTCTCCTAGCTTCCCTCTAGACATATTCTTTGGTTTTAGGATTCGAGAATTTTACTATTATGTGCCTGGAGGTTTTTCTGGCCTCATTGATCTTGGGGGGTGTCCTCCCTGCTTCTAAGACATGAACACTTGTTTCGTTCCCCAGATTAGGAAAATTTTTATCCATGATTTGTTGAACAATATTTTCTAGGCTTCTCTCTCTCTCAACTCCTTCGGAGATTCCAATAATTCTGATATTGGAGCGTTTCATGGCATCAGTTATTTCCCTTATTCTGTTTTCTTGGGATTTTAGCTGTTTGCTCCAAGACTTCTCTTGCTCCTCCTTCTTAATCCATCTGTCTTCTAAATCACTGATACGATCTTCAGGTTCACCAACTCTGGCTGTTAGCATATTTAAATTAGATTGAATATCATCTATAGCCTTTCTAACCTCAGGTTTCACTTCTGTTACTATGGCTTCCACTTTGAGACTAATGTTCTTTTCTAAATTAACTATTGCTTGGACGGCTGCTGCCCAGAATTCCATTTCTGTCATATTGTTTATGTTCATTTCCAGTAATTCTGTGAGCGAGGTTGCAGTCTCGGGGTTCTTCTTCTGTTGGATGTTCATTCTCCGAGTCATTGTGGCCAGGAGTGGTTGAGGGGGTATATGGCTAACTATATCAGCCATTATCTAGGTGGATTGGTCGTTGGAGGTTTTGGAGCAACCAGAATTCACCACCGAAAAGGGAGGAGAAAGAAAAAGGAAAACGGGAGAGAGGAAGCAAGAAAAGAAACCCCTGCCAGAGTGGGGCCCGGTGGTAGGATTTATATGGTACAAAACTGTTACAGGGTAAATAAAAGGGTTATCAAGGGTGAATGAAGAGATCAAAAAGCGAAGTCCAACCTATATGACTCCCAAGACCAGTATTTATATACTACGAAACCAAAGACAATTACACAGACACACTGACAAACTATAATGGGAAGGTGAAGGTAGATACTCCTTGTGGGCAAGGAATGCGTTTCAGATGTTCCCGAGTTTGTCTTGTTATTATTGTTGGAGGAGTCCACTTTCAAAAGATATAGGGAGATTAGAACGGGTTGTATATAGGAGTAGTATTGAATAGGGATGTGGGATTGAGTTGAGGCTTATAACTACATGTACACATAAAAGAGAGAATAAAGGAAAGAGGAGAGAAGTAAGGGAAAAACAGAGAAAGCAAACAGGGAAACAAGAGGCAACAACAAGAGTAGAAAATATAGGAGGGTGTTTGAAAAAATTTCAAGGTAAAAAAATGTTATGGGGTGTACTATTGAGTATCACATTGTGATAAAAAGGGGGTTAAAAATTGAAAGAAGAAAAACCATGAGAATGTATTTTTAAGCTTAGAATGGAAGCTTTAAAAGTAAAAATAGAAAAAAGTTTTAAAAAGTAAATAAGGTGGAAAACTATCAATAAATTGTAGGGCATTTGGTACTTGTAGTCAGTGTCAGGAGTTTAATAAATCGCCTTTCCCCTGATTTGGGGTTTTGCAGTTTGAGTGTTGTCCTTCTGAGCTTTGGCTTGCTTTCTGGGGGCGGGGCCTGTGGCACAGTTTCATTCCTTCTACCTGGGCTGAGTCTCCTTGCCCCCCTGCTAACAGCTGGTCTCCATGGCAACCAGGTTATCAGGTTACAATTCTCTGGTGGTGGAGCTTTGTTCTTTTATGTCTTATTTCAGCTGCTGAGGAAGTCAGGTCAGAGCACGATGTCTGTGCCCAGACCTCCTTCCCAGAGAGAGCGTTTACACAGAGAGGGGCTCTTTCCCGCCTCCTGGTTGGCAGCCTGTCACAGCCTGGCATGCGCAGAAGCTGGATTGATTTCTGCCCACGCCCCCCGCTTGTTGCTTCACTCCCACACCTCAAAACCACAACTCCTTTTGGATCGCACGACCTTGTCTGTGCCCCGGGACCCGAGATTTCTCCGGTCCCACGCAAGTCTGTAAAATCACCTTCCCTGGGGGGTCCATGGCCGGCCCATGAGGTGGAGAGAAGCGGGAGAGAAAGGCAGAGGCGGAAAAATAGAATCCCCCCCCCCCCGTCGCTCTCGCTGAGATCCACTGTGCCGGGAAGCCCTGCTTCTCTGGCTTAAGCAGTGGGGGGATAGACTCCACACCCCAGCCCCTCTAAGTTCTCTGGAGCTGGGAGGCACTTCCTCTCCCTGCAGATTCCTGTCTCCCTGCTGCCACGGAAGAAAAACTGAGTTTGCACCTCACAGAGCACTCTCTGTCCCTGCGGGTCCCCGTCTCCCCGCTCCAGTGGTGGCAGCGGCAGCGAAAGAAAAGTCTCCTTGCTTTGCCACGGGCTCTGCTGCGCTCCCGTTTCTATTTCGCCCCAATTCAGACCGTAATCTGCTGTTATTCCTCACTCACAGAGCTCTTTCGTGTTGGGGTATTTGCTTTCAATGGTTCAGCTCTGCAGGCTTCCTCCCCCACTCCCCTGTCTCTGGGGGCAAGCCTCCGGTCCCTCTCACTTGTTTCTACCATTTTGCGGATGGTTTTTGTCTCCAGAATCGCAAAATATCACATTTCAGGCTGATTTCTTGGGTGCTCACAGTGGTCCTGCAGTGTTCCTTTTGCTGGAATTGAGTGCACTTCAGGGAACTCCCCGAAAATCCAAAATGTTTCTAATCTTTAAGAATTTGAAACCCACCCCAGATCCTTCACAGTTAGTAAATGGCCATGTTTCCTGGGTCACTGAGAAGACAGAGCTTTTTCAACAGCACTATACTATCCAGTTAAGACTTACTCTATATTTCCATCCTCTGTCCCAATGTTAGATTCTTCTGTGTGTATTTTTAAGCATGATACAGACTGCACAGCTTTCCTCTATAAATTACTTATCAGTACATTTGAGAAGATATCAGTACATTTGATAAGAGGCATGCAATGTTTCTGCTGGTAATTTAATGTGATCTTAATCTATAAACCCATAGAGTAGGAATCACAGAAGCCTGAGATATGCAGATTGGAAGACTTCTTAGAAGGCCAATAAATAGGGGCGCCGGGGTGGCTCAGTTGGTTATGCGACTGCCTTTGGCTTAGGTCTTGATCCCAGAGACCCAGGCTGGAGCCCCACATCAGCCTCCTGCTCAGCAAGAAGCCTGCTTCTTCCTCCCTCACTCCCCCTGCTTGTTTTCCCTCTCTAGCTCTGTTTCTCTCTGTCAAATAAATAGAATCTTTAAAAAAATAGATTCCATTTTTTTAAAAAAAGGCCACTAAATATATCCACTTCTTTTAATGATGACAAAATTAAGATCCAAAGAGAGTAGAGGCTTACGTAAAGGCACAGCTAATTTGTGGAAAAGCTAAGATCAGGTCTTACAACTATTGCTTTTCATTCTAGCCCCCCTACTTTTTTAAAAACTATTTTATATAGCTTCTTAAAATCACCCAGAATAAGAGAAGGCATGCAGATAACCACTGGGAGACCATAATTTTTTTTCATTCTAAATGTTGATGATGAGAATAAAGCACTAAACACTGAAAAACATTTTTTAATTATTTCAGGACTCCATTTCCCACAATACATGCTTACAGAAAATTGTACCAGGTAGATCATCACAATCTGCTCCAGTCATGTGGTGTCTAATCAAAGGGCCAGTGAAAAATTAAGGAGACCCTAAGATTTTCAAAATGAATTTTAAATGTGCTAAGTAAAACAAGTACATTACAAATAGAAAGGTCTATTAAAAAGCATGCTTTCTCTTTCACCAATAAAACTGACAACTTCACACAAACATTTAATGCTGAAGCCCTGAAAATCTAATCTAGTAACTGAAAGAGCAAAGGTATTTCTTCAGACACCCTGAAGTAACTTCAGGAATACTCTATAATTGCTAGAGTGGGAAAAAAAGTGATTATCTAATCTCCAAGGTAAGTCATAAGTTTGAAGAGACAGCAATATGTAAGCACTTTATTTTGCTGTCAGAAGGCTGAAAACTGGAGAGATTTTAGATTTGTGCTTCAATCCTTCTCCCTGCATCAATAGGAGAAAAATACTATACTAATGCTTCATAGGGTCTAGGATAAAAAAATGCAACTTCTGGTAGTACAACTGTAGTTATGCTTTCATGAAACAAGGAAAAGACAACTTTAAATCCAAATAAAATTAAGATAGCCATAAAACCTGAATTATATAAGGCATTAACATACAACGAAAGGGGAACTTCAAATTCCACCAAGCCTACAAGAAGTAGCAGAATCATTTAAAAGTGGTGATTAGAAAATTCAAAGAAGATAAATCTAAGCAAAGAGAGACAGAAAGAAAAAAAATTGTGTCATTCTGTTGCTATTTAATAACGCTGTCTTTATTTTTTTTATTTATTTTTTTAAGATTTTATTTATTTATTTGACAGAGTGCAACACAGCCAGAGAGGGAACACAAGCAGAGGGACTGAGAGAGGGAGAAGCAGGCTTCCTGCCGAGCAGGGAGCCCGATGTGGGGCTCAATCCCGGGTCTCCAGTAACTGAGCTGAAAGCAGTCACTTAACCAACTGAGCCACCCAGGCACCCCTAATAACACTGTCTTTAAATAGCATAATGGGTTAGGCTAGCTAAAAATCTAACAGTTCTCCAAGGTAGCTACATGTTGTAAGTGAGAACTGCAAGAAAGCAATGAGGGGAATATACTCTGGTTGATTGCTTCAAAATATGTCCTTCCAATAAACTACTTTTCTTTCATTTATCACTCTGGTAGAATATAGCTAGTGTTTCTCTTCCCTAATAAATTAAAAGTGATAAGGAGGGAATAAGTAGCAACCTTATCAGGAATTAAATCAATATTCTGTGGTTATATTTTAATCCAGACACATGAAGTACTAGATAACTGAAATAACATTTATAAACCCTCACATAAAGAAAGAGGATAAAATACATATTATGAATAAATTATTGATTAAATAATTACAGCTAACATAAGCCTTACCTTCTTTGAAAATTCCACTGCTTTTTGTTCACTTTCTTCAACTTTTGCCTTGTTCACACAAGAATCTATTAAGATTGACAAAAATGATTACAAATTATTGCATCAGACTTCTGGACAAAAGATGGCTTCCAGCCTATAATTCTACTAGTAGACAATCATTTTTATGTCAATTGCTATTAAAAGCAAATTGACCTATACTACAAATAAAACATAAAATACTGCAATTTTTCCATACTAATTGAAATCAATGATAGTATTGTTGAGTCACAAAACCACGCATCCAAGAATGTATTTGACTAAGTCATCATTTTAGAAGTATTCAATTATTTCCGAGTATTTACAATAATATAATTATTTAATTTTTTCCAGGTTATTATGAATGGAGAGGTGACAAAGAATCTATTCTTAAGAATTTTAAAACTAAAAATGACCTTTAAGACAAGGCTAGAATGGGAAACACAAGACCATTCATTAATTCAGGTTTTCTACAGAAACATTTCACTGAGATAACTTCTGATCTGGAGCAGAATATATTAAGGTAAATAAAGAAGTAAACGTTAAAATTCTCAGCTCTAATCAAATATTCCAGAATATAAATAACTACAGAACCTCTTTTTGGCAATATTCTCATTATTACATACCCACATCTATGATATATATAGCCATTCTGTACCTATTTATTCACCCAAGAGAAATGAAAACATATGTCTATACCATTGTATATAAATATTTATGACAGCTTTATTTATAATAGCCAAAAACTAGAAAGAACACAAATGTCCATCAACAAGTAAATGTACATGTAATATAACGACATGAATGAAATTCAAAATAATTACATGAAAGAAGCCAGACAAAAAGAGAGTACATCCTATATGTTTCTAGTTATATAAAGTTTTAGAAAACAAAACTATAGTAAGAGAAAAAAGATCAGTGATTATCTCAGGATGGAGAAAGGTGGGGAGGCATGGAAAGGAAGATTACAAAGGAGAACACAGAAATTTGAGAGAGTGATAGAGAGGTTTATTGTCTTGTCTATGATGATGGTTTTAAGTATACATACAAATGCTGAAATCTATCAATTATGTTTTTAATAATGGATAGTTTTTCTCATGTCAAGCACACCTCAATAAAGTTTTGTTTTCTTTCCTTTTCTTTTTAAAGAACTGTGTGTAAAGAACTACGGTGGAAACTGGTAAATGATGAGACAAAGAGGGAGCAGATCTCTGCTGTGCTGTCAATGGTTGATAATGATCTTGATTCAAATTTCATTAGGAAGGTATTGAAGAGTTTTGGGCAAGAATTTGATTGAATTTATGAAAAATACTAAATTTACAGAATTATGAAGACACTCTATGTTCCTCAAATCCAGGTGACTTTAAAATTAAGATCCATCTATCTCCTATAAGTTCTTGAAACACCTGCTAATTTTTGCATTTATGCACATGTGTATGGCTCTAATCAAAGTTCCACAGCATTCATCAGAAAAAAACTTTTGACCATAAAATATTACAAACTATGCATATATTTGACTTATGTGAATTTACAGCTGATAAAACTGAAGACGAGAAGTTAAGTGATTTGTTCACGATCAGAGATAAGGTAAGAATGGGTTTCTGAAACTCTATTCTCTCTCACTTGATGCCTTCACCTCACTGTTGAGCAAGGGGAGGGACAGACCCCAATGCTAACAGTACAAAACTGTACGTACCTGGCACACAGTACACAAAAAACAAATGTCAATTGAACACTAAAAGAGCTAGTCAAAATCAACAGACTATGTGTGCCAACTATGGTCCATAAGAGATTATAAGCCGGGGCACTTGGGTGGCTCAGTTGGTTAAGCGGCTGCCTTCCACTCAGGTCATTGTCCCAGAGACCCAGGATCCAGCCCCACATTGGGCTCCCTGCTCGGCAGGAAGCCTGCTTCTCCCTCTCTCACTCCCCCTGCTTGTGTTCCCTCTCTCGCTGTGTTTCTGTCTGTCAAATAAATAAATAAAATATTAAAAAAAGAGAGAGATCATAAGCCAATAGAAATATCTGGAAACATTCCCTTATAACACTCTCAACAAAATATGAAATAAACTACTGAGTTTATCAAGCTTATCAAATATGCAATAAGACCAACATTTACATTAATTCTTAGGGAAGGTAATTTGGTGCACACTTTCTGAAAAGTATATATCCTTTCCAAGTTCTTATCCTCAATTATAAGAATCAGTCCTAAAGAAATGACAAGAAGAAGGCAAACATTTATACAAAGAATGCTCAAAGGTAAGCATTTATACAAAGAATGTTCATAGCAGATTCACTTATAACTATAAAAATGTGAAAACAATCTAGATGTACAATAAAAAAGGACTGGTCAAGATGATTATGATATTCCATTAAATGGAATATTATACAGACATTCAAAGTCACATTTTGATGGTTAACATGAAAAATTCTCATAATATAGAACTCTATGAAAAATCAGCATATAGAGAAGTAGATAACAAAAGAGATATAAGAAAATGTACTTAGCCAAAAATTGAGTAATGGTGGTAGAATGCACTGAGCTGAAAAGTAAAAGGGTAGTTTATTCTGTCCCTTAAATAAGCCTCTAGATTGCCTAGAATAAATGAGCATTAGTTTTAAAATCAGAAAATAATACCTAATAATACTAAGGAATTCATCTTTGAATATTACTGTGAGTCTGTCCTGGGATATGGAGTAAAGAATAATATATAATTGGCATTCCACAGCTGTTGTTTCTTCTTTAAAGACAAGATGAATGAGCATGCCTAAATCTTAGTAACAGTGATTTTGATTAGGTATAAAAACTGTTCAACTGTAATGTCATATAACATAGCATTTCACAAGAGAGGTTTCACATCATCCTTCAGAGACTGTTCCAGAAAGTATAGCTAACTAGTAGTCCAAGATAATAAAAATTCATTTCCTTAGTGATCCAAGTAGATGAATATGATCACCTCAAATTTCTTCCTAGCTTTAAGGTCTATGAAAATTTAAACTGAGAAGCCAATATAAATTGAATCAAAGGATTTCAGAATCATGTTTCTAAAAAGGAAAGCATTCACCTATAATAACAGGTTTTTCCTGTATGGGGGGGGCAATGATTTTAAACAGAATTCAAGAGCATCAAAATCTATCAACTAAATTAATATTTTCAATCACACAGGCAGAACTATCATGATCAACATAATTAACAATTACAGTGACTGAATACTCATGGTAACAATGACTTACCAGGTATTAATAAAGGAAGTTCAGTGAGAGCACTAACTTCAAAAAGTGACTATTACACAAAAGAGAGTGAAACACAGTCAAAGGACCTTGAGGATATTACATACCTATCAGATGCGTGAAATCAATGTCTAATCTTTGCCTATACTTGAAATCTGGGTCCATACCACTGCAGTGCAGCACTATCTGTGAAACGCACTCTTCAATTATTTTGTAATACTGTGGCCTAAAAGAGAGAAAGTATTTTTGAATATCTTTTCTACCTATACAAGTCAATTTTCTTAAGTGGTTCAAGGGCACCTGGGTGGCTCAGTTGGCTAAGCATCTGACACTTGATTTCGATTTCGGCTCAGGTCATGATCTCAGGGTCATGAGATCAACCCCCACCCCTGATAGGGCTCCAAACTCAGTGCAGAGTCTGCTTAAGATTCTCTCCTTCTCAGTCTGTCCCTCCCCTTGCTCACACTGTCTCTCGCTCCCTCCCTCTCTTTCAAGTAAATAAATACATCAAATCTTCAAAAGAGTGGTTCAGCATGATGAAAGAACTATGTCTTTTTCTAGAACTGTTAGAAGAACTCTTTCTAGCCATTACATTCCTTTAGGAGAAAAATGTCTAAACTTAACAACAGCCTAGACATTATAGTATAAAACAGCATGATGTAATCAACTGTGAACACTTCATGCCTTAATACTCTGGTTTGTAGAAATCCATGCTTGTGTAGAAAGATACTTAAAACCTTATCTACTTACTTAAGTTACTGTTCCTACAGTTAATGAAAACAAATTACCTGTTAGTCCTATATCCATGAATATAGAAATAATTCTATGCCTCCACAAATTCTCAGTTTCAGTAAGGGATGGGTATCTTGGAATTAGGTGGCAATGTCTTAAATTTACTACAACACTTTCACTCAAGATTAGCTATAACAGCTTACAAAACTGGACTGATCCACAATATTCCAAAGATCTATTCATGCACGTTTTTAAAAGATCCATTGTATAGAAGCATATACACTTAATATGCATGGCTATAGCCTGAATTTGTTCAAAGTGTCAAAGGTTTTTTTGTGTGTGTGTATCAAAGGTTTTTAAACATATCCTAATTTTGTAACTAGCAAGATAATTCTGGCCTTAAAAACTTACTTGCATACTTCAAAATTTTCAAAAGGCACTTTTTGCATTAAATTTTAGGGAAATTTTTGTATACCAAAAATATTAGTATAGACAAATTATGATAGACATCCTTAAGATTAGTGTGCTGATAACTAGCCAACCTACTAAAAGTTTGCAAACAAAGCCAAACAAAGTCTAATTGTTCTTATATGTTTTCTTGTCATGGGGCTGGTCTCAAGAGTAAGAATAAATAATAATATATATTAACCCACTTTAGGATTTTCAAGTCATCAACACGTTTGGGATAAAGAATATTGGATTATAATCAATCTAGTAAATGACTTTTTGGGTAAATAAGGAAAACAAAAGTGCTCTCTCTGAGGCCATGTTAATTATCTGTAAGCATAATCAAAGTGCTGGTCACACTTTACCTCACATTGATGTTCTGAGGATGAAAAACATGTCATATTAAGAGTAACTTCTTATACTATTCAAGGTTAATGAGGAACGGATGGTTTCACGAAAATTATTTCCCCAGGTAACTGTATACCCACAGTCACAGTACCCTTTAATTGGCAGAACTTTAGAAAACATTTTAATTACCACCTTTTCTGCTTTAAGAAAACAGCATATAATTAAATATCCTAATCATTTTTCTATGTCTCTGTAACATCATTATAGCCACGAATTATTGTACAAGTCTGAATTATACTAGTTTTCTGTATAACTTTAGCACTGTCATCTTTTGTTACAACTATACCTGACCCCTGGTAGCTTGCCTTTACCATTTAATCAAGCAAATTTTGAGAAATCAGAGAACCTAGGTTGCCAGAATTTCATGCATTTAGAGCATGAAGGGCAACTAAAATTACTTGTACAGTTAAATATAAGATCATGACCACAGATTATAGATAATGTCAGTCACTCAGAAATCTTTTTCTATCTTTCTGGTTTTCAGACATATTTGCAGTTACCAGACTCTAAAACTTCTAAGGTTATTAATTATCATCATAATCATTTATCTTGAAGAACTATATTACTGGATATAAAGATGAAATATCAGTATTACTTTCTTAGCTAAGATCACATCTATTACTAAATAAATACTAGAAAGGAGAAATAAAAGTAAAACCTAACTTATTAAAATGTACATCAACTTAAAGCATAAAATGAAATAAAATGTACATGGACACTGCAGCCACTTCAGTGCTTATTCTGTGCTGTCATTATCTAGCAAGGAAGATTCATCACAAGGTCAGTAAAATCTGTTAGGTTCTTTGTTACTAAATGTCCTCTCACTGGGGTACCCATTTTATAAATAGATCCTTTGGGCCCAATTAAAAATAAATTCATACCCTTTAAAAAATGTTATGCAAAGTCATCAAACTCTTATACACTATATATGTACATATATATGCATATATTACCTAGGATGAACTACATTATTAGTTTTCTTTAAATACCAAATTCAAACTACACAAATACTAGTACTCTCAGAACTTCCTCTTACCTGATATAATAATCATTTCTGATGAGCAAAAAATGTTGTAGAATGGATAATAAGTAATTTTCAGAAGCAGTGTCCTTCAACATGTTATATAGAAGATGATACACTTCATTCATATCAGTGAAAGTAAGTAAAGGAAAAAAATAAAGATCTTGTTGAAAGTTTCATTCATAACAAAAGCAGCATCTTTTTTTTAAAACACTGACGTACTATTTTGTTTCCCTTACTGTTTCTAAACCTTCAAATCCATGATCCAGTATTTTAAAATTTACATAAAAAAATTGAGCTATTGAATCACTATAATTTTTTAATGAGAAGAACAGATTTAAAGAATATTTCTAAGACCATTTAATCATCAAAACTTTAAGCAATCAGTTATTCATTACAAATTACAAATGGTAACTGGTATGATTGGAACAGCAACACCATTAGAGAAAATGGTTTCCTCTTGATCTTCCTGTGGTTGTGACAGAGGACTTACATTATTCATGTAAGTCACTACTCCTCTATTTTCACCACCAAATAATATAGAAGGTAATGGAACATTCTATGGATGGCTAAAATATCACAAACAAGTTGTATTTTATACTAATAAAATATTTACTAAATGTGAATTGTTATTGTCTGCATTCATCTGTATTTCATTATTTAGAAAAATGGAGGGCACCTGGGTGGCTCAGTGGGTTAAAGCCTCTGCTTTCAGCTGAGGTCAAGATCTCAGGGTCCTGGGATCAGGCCCACATTGCATTGGGCTCTCTGTTCAGCAGGGAGCCTGCTTCCTCCTCTCTCTCTGCCTGCCTCTCTGCCTACTTTTGTTCTCTCTGTCAAATAAATAAAATCTAAAAGAAAAAAAAAGAAAAATGGAAAGACAACAGAATTGAATCATTTTTCGTAGGATATACAAAGAGTGGAAAAAGTTTAGATGCTTTTAATAAACTAGACAATAACATGAAAACTGGTTTCTCTTTTAAAATAAAAGTGAGGGCCTGAAAAACCAATGTAAAAGAAAGGAAATGTAAAAGAAAGAGGAAATGTAATCCAAAGGAAATGTAAAAGGACATTGTAATGTAAAAGGAAAATGTAAAAGGAAATGTAATTTCCAAAGGAAATGTAAACGAAAGAAGAAATGTAATCCAACATTCTAAAAATAACCTGAAATGTCAACATTTTCTCTGAAGTAGAATTAAGTATATGATGGATTCTTTCTTAGACCCTATGGAAAAGTGTTGTGTTAAAGTCTCATAAGGTCCTTCAAGTGGTTACAAAATGAAACCCAAAATAGCTTTATGGTAAAGATTGATGACAAGAGAAATCGATACAAAGCAAGGAAGCAAGTTATATATTAATATAAAAAGCATTTAGTATTATGGAGATGACTGTACACTACAGTCACTAATGATGGAAAGAAATTACTAGCATTGATCCCCTATAATAATGACATTGTTATCCATTGCACACACATTTATCCAATACTTATGTGTAAGATGCTTCAATAGTAGCACTGGATGAAAAAGATGAAACATAAAACTTGTGCCCTCAATCGCATAGGGGCACAGAAGTGTACATAAAAAAAGACAGAAAGTACTATAGGAGTTCCAAGGAGAGGAATAATCCAGCGTTTTTTGTTTTGGTTTGTTTTTTTTTGGCAGTACAGGGAGGAAGAGGGAAGAAGACATAACAGAGAAAAATTTCATCTCAAAGGTCATTTTAGTTCTGAAGTATTTCCCAATCTCCCCAAAACCCATAAGTAAGATATTTACTGAGTGTGAAACAAATAGCCAACAATGCTGTGACAACCGTCTTTTAGATCCAAAATCATTCCATATAAAATTGTTGCCATACGAAGATTATATACTAGTTGTATTTGACTCAAAAGCTTCTACCAGACAGCCTTGTTATAGTCAGATACTATAATATCTAAACTTTTTTTTCCACTATAGAACCAAAATAGTTGGATTGAGAATAAGGAATTTGAATTGAATTATATTTCTAAAACCATCTGAGTACATTTTGATAAACTGAAGAAATATACTACCTATAGTTACATATGAACTCAGTGAACTTGTCCCCTAAAATTCTTGTATGTGGGGTATGCATGCCTTAGGTTCTTGTCTATGCAAAACTATTGAGCTGAATATATCTATAATACAGCAAGTCAATGTGCAGATTTCAATATAGTTTGTGTAAATCGTCAGGACAGTCTGACAATTCCTCAACATGACTCTCAAGGACAGCATCATAGTGAAGTACTAATATAAATAAGTGAATATAAATTGGGCTGGCAGACAAAAATTCTAATAATGGTTCACAAAATCATCCACAAATCCTTTTTTTTACAATACATGCAAAATTATTTTTGTGGTTTGTCAAAAGGATATTCCATTTCTGCTCGAATGTCACTGAGACGGTGTGATAATTCATTTAGGTCGTCTTCTTTGTTCTCATCAAATACTTTCAACTGAATATCAAGCTCATCATTCTCTTTTTCCTTCAGATCCTAATATATAAACATAAAACTTAACAGATGAATAACAGTTTCACAACACCATGTTTTGGTACTAAAGCACAGATACTATTATTCATTTACAAACACAAAAGCAATTTTATATTGGCCCAGGCACTTTAGTTTTCTGAAAGAAAGTGTACTATGTATTTTCCTATTTTAAAACAAAAGAACCTTATTACATTCATTGCATTTTCTTTCCATGCCCCAGATTTTGATTATTTACATTAAAAATGAACAATCACTTTTACAAAGGGAAAACAAATCTAATTGCTAACAACCCAAATCGAACATGGTTTTTGACTAATACACTAATCAAAGATCACAAAAGAACTCATGCAGTTAGAATATTCACATATGCTTCTGGCAAAAAATGTAAATATAGATCAATTGTATTAATGAAGAATAAATGCAAGGATATATTCAAGCACAACAGTCCCAAGTATGGCATAGAAAGTTATATGGAGAAATTTCTTTTAAATGATATTTTGTGATTTTGAAGCAAAAAGCCGTCAGGATTTTTTATCAAGCTGCATGACTAGCCTCCTCCCCCACTTTTCATTTTGGCTTAACTGGATCACAAAATACCAACTTGGGCATCAAAGATTTATTTTTGTAGTACATTAGAAGCACATGCATTACAAACCTCTGATAGTTTTTAAAATAATAGTATGGACAAAATCTTTGGAAGCATGCCACACTAGAGATTGTTGGGCTTAATATATATCACCTGGAATATCATTTAATATGTGTCCATTAAGTTGCAGCTTTCAAAACCCAAATCGATAATCCCAACTGTGGATGCTCAAGGGTGATAATGAAAGAGGGACTAGGATTTCAGAGCTGAGCTTGAATTCTAAAAGGAAATGCAAGCATGATGTACTTCAAATTAGGTCAATAAAAAAAATAGGATTCATTTCTTGTATCTATTTTTATTCAGTAAAAAAACTATAAATGGGGATGTAATGGCTATTACTACAGCCAAATGCAAATTTATGTAATTTCTAGATGTTTTTCTAACATTCACATAATTTACTGAAAATTTACATAGACCACATGAAAATATTTAGTATGTTTCTATAAAATTTCATATAAAGTATATGACAAATAAATGTATTTACACTTAGTTACCTCTCTAATAACTTGCTTTAAGTCTTGTCTTTTAACATATATAGCATAATATAAAGACACAGACCTATAAATGCAATCTTACATGCTTGATAATCTCCATTAAAATAAATATATATGCACAGATACATACACATACATATAAAACTAACTTTCAAATATCAAACTTTGAAAAATGTATCCATAAATTCTTAACGAAATAAACTATTAAGTCTTTCTATAGCACAAATATGACAACCTATAAAAGGAAATGGAAATGCATTACTAAAGTTTTATACTTTAAAATGTAGAATATCATAACATTACTGAATTACAGCATTGTTAACTATTAATTATGTAACATATTGTAAATATGATTCAGTTATTTTTTAATCAGAATTGCTGCATGGATATGAAGCATTGCTGTTAGAATCTCTAAAATATATAATTAAATCTCTATAATATAGTATACTTTGAAGGAAATTCCATTACAAGTACATGGCTGATCACCAGTCAAGCAATCAAAATTGAGTCTTCAACAGAATAAGAAAAGTTTGTTGGTACTTTAAAATAAAGATGCCTGCTGCTTACAGACATGGTTTCTTACTATCTTCTTCCTTCGTGTATCTAATTTACCTAATACTTTCTGTATTTCACAGCATTCTTACTGATGAAAAAAGTTCTCCTGTACTATCATGGTCTCAGGAGTTATTGAAATACTAACAATGATCCTTCCCTAACACTTAATGATTCCAGAGAAGTAGAATTCTTTTTAAGTTTTTATTCAAATTCTAGTTTTGTAACATACAGTATAATAGCTTCAGGTGTACAATATAGCAATTCAACACTTCCATACAATTGGATAGGTCTAATTTTTGATTCATATACCAAAAATTTGTATTAGCTTTAGCCACATCTAATTTACTGCTTTGAATATGATAGATTCCAAAAAATTAAGCATTGCCTCCTACTAAAGACTCATCTATGAATATATAATTAAGCTTCAATGCATGTGTACAGGTATTTAATGCTACCTAAATTCCAATGGTTTAAGATTAAATATTTAGGCGGCACCTGGGTGGCTCAGTGGTTAAGCCACTGCCTTCGGCTCAGGTCATGATCCCGGAGACCCGGGATCGAGCCCCACATCGGGCTTCCTACTCGGCGGGAAGCCTGCTTCTCCCTCTCTCACTCCCCCTGCTTGTGTTCCCTCTCTAGCTGTGTTTCTCTCTGTCAAATAAATAAAATCTTAAAAAAAAAAAAAGATTAAATATTTAGTAAATTAAATAATGAGTTCATTAGATGATAACTGACATGCAAGGTATATCTAACATATATTAAAAATAAAATAAAACTACAAGAACAACATCAGTCATGAAATCTATGGTACTAAAGAAAGAATCTCTAAATCTTCTGGGTCTATCTGCCTGAATTCTGATTCTCATCTTATATATAAGAAGTACTTGGGAAGGATTTGTTTTCTTTTCAAACCAAACATCTCTGCCTTACCCTCAATAAGATTTTGATCTATTCTCTTTAGGGGAACATGTCTGACCTCTTTAGTTGAGAACCAGAGCTGTATATAACCATATTTTCCTCCATTGTCTTAGGGAGAAAAAATTATTGAGAATCCTTGTAGGTTCTACGCCAAAATTTTAAGATGCAGGCACATGTCACTTCCTAGTTTTCTCTTGCTGAGGAATCACTGAGATCTGGGAATCAGTTCATACTGAGAGATTGACAGTGAAAGAAAAATCTAACTGGATACATATATGAAGAATACTTTTATTAAAAAGTACATGATGCCACAAGAAGTTTCATATGCAGCTACAGGGCCAATGGGAAAGTGTAGCTTAGAATAAAGGATGCAAAATCTTCACTGTCAGTGTAAACAAATGTACCATGAGACCACTGAACCCAGCAAAGATGAATACACCAGAGAAAAGTTAAAGGTAAGGACAAGAGCTACCATTCATTGTCTTTCTGAGAAGAGGACAACTTAAATAAATTAAAATGAGAGTAACAGTATTTTTGATCTAACATTCAGTAGTGTAAGGCAGAAAATGAATATTCAATTGTCATTAGACACAGGAGAATAAAAGATGAAAGTGTAACAACACAATAGGTGGCACATTAGTAAATGAATAGAGGATGCTAAGGAGCCCCATAGCTAGCAAGTGTCCAAATACATTAATACTCTCCCAAAAAATGAGGACCACCCCAGTGAACACAAGCATGGAAAACAATGCGTAGGCAACTCAAAAGCCACACTAGAATCAATATTATAACACTACCAGTAGCTACCTAAGGCCACAGATCTTTCATGAGGAAAGACTTGTGACAAAACAAAAATGTGTTACACACACAACTAGTAGATGTGCCTAGTTAACTGCAAACTGAACCTCCATATGGGTCAATTAAAATGATGCTTTGATTCACTGCAACCAATCCCCTGTTTTTTAAAGTCATGAGTTAAAGTACCATTCCAAGTACAATTGACACAGAACTTTCTAACCAGATACCAAATCATACATCTTATCAAAGTGGGTTTCAGTAGACCCACTGTAGGGTACATTTTATGATGATGAGTTTCAACTACTTTTAGTTAGATTATCAGAACACAAGTCACAGATGTATGCTACACTCTCATTCCTCACCAGGAAATTTTCCCTGATTTTGGTACTTCTAGTATTCTAAGTATTATATACATGTTCATGTAACATTTGTTTTGTTTTGTTTTTTACGCCCTTTGACTTCTTTTTTCTCAGGTATTCTCTGAGCAGCTTAAATGAAGAGATTAGTTAGACTTTACATGTCTCGTAATAATGCCATGATTTTAAACAAAATCCCTCTTCAGTTAACATACTAAATAAAATATAAACTCACGTTAGCTGTATTTGAGTTTATAAAATAAGTGTCCTCATTTATCTCAGATCAAACCTACAAAGTTATTTCAACTTTTTTTAAGATTTTATTTATTTATTTATTTGACAGAGAGAGAAATCAAAAGTAGGCAGAGAGGCAGGCAGAGAGAGGAGGAAGCAGGCTCCCTGGTGAGCAGAGAGCCAGAGCAATGTGGGCCTTCTCCCAGGACCCTGAGATCATGACCTGAGCCCAAAGCAGAGGCTTTAACCCACTAAGCCACCCAGGCGCCCTCAAAAATGTTTTAAGGGTATCATAATTAGAGCATATATGCACATACAATTTAAGAAATAACTGTTTTTTTAGAAAAGTTTCTATAGTATTATAACAAGAATATTATTCCTAAGTATCTAGAATATACTGATCAAAATTCTATAAATAATTATGCTGAATATAAATGATATCAATTCAAGTTATCAAAGAGGAAAGTAGAAATGTTTAAATGAACATTGAAGCTGCAGAAAAAGAAAAAACAGTAGTCTTTTATGTTCTCAGTATTCAAATCAAAGAAAAGAAATTCCCTTTCAAGTTTAAGAAAACAAACAAAAGAAAAAACAAAAACAAAACAAAACAAAAAAAAAACCACATTACTTCTGGACACATTAGCTGAATTCTGAATCATCAGTTGTATATAAAGACTGATACTACTGCAAATTAGAAAAGCTTACAAAATGTCTAATGCTTTACAAAAGAAAATATAGCAAGGCACATTTATTTACTCTGTTGCAAGTACTTTGTCTAAAGAGAGAAAAATGTTAGTTCATCACCAAACTTAATGTGTACACTCAACTTACTGGTAACATTGTTTTTAGTCCTGAACGAAGGAATTCATTCCTTAAATGTATTCTAAAATCAAGCTCATAAGGTGAAGTGACAAGGGCATTTATAAACTGCATGCAGGCCACCTGCAATTAGAAAGCAAAGTTTGTTAAAAATTATTTTAAGTAATGAAATATTTACTTAATGCATTCAGATCATTATTTTTCTGTTAACTAAAGACATACATACATACACATACTATAAAATATTAGAAGTGTAAATATTTGCACAAGTATAAGGATGATTATGACTTTACAGCATAAACAACAAAAGTAAGTTTCAAATGCCCAGAATAATTCTAATGGAGTTATGATGGATGGTCAAGTATTGCTATGATTTCCTAAACAATATGAAGGAATACTAAACTCTGAAAAACTCAGTTCCCAAAATCTTCATATAGAGCCCTTTAAAAATATCATGAAATATATCTTTCCTATCCAGCTGTCCTCAGAGTACACTTGGCCTCAATTCCATATGGTTATGAACACTTTTCTAAAATAAATTAAAACAAGTACCCTGATACTAAACAGAGAACAGTGACACCTTAGAGAAATTATTACATTAATTGATACTATCTCCATCCTATTATTGGGATAGACTGGCAAAAAATACAGAGTACTAAAGTATAAGATGAAGATGAATTAATTTATTGTATATAAAAATGAGTGCAAGTGAATTAAGAGCAACTAGAAGGCACTGTGACACCAATGCTAATGTGCATTGCATGACAAAGTAGATAAGGGCTTGTTTACAAGTGAAAGATTCATTAATTACATTGATACTGTGGAAAAAAGTTTGTTTTTTCTTACCTTCTTATACTGAGGTTCCCTATTATAAAAGGGGACTTATTTTCTGGCAATTGTAAGCTAGAAGGGCATCAACAAAATACTAATTGTCAGGTGATCCATACACTATTCCTGATAGTACTTTTGGGAAACGTTGCTCATGTCTGAGGTAACTACCTAATAGGTTAAGTGAGGAGCTGCACATTTAAATTGATTATTCTTAAAGTATGCAATAAGTATACTGTACAATGTTCAAAGAGCTAACTGTGAGGGACTCCTGAAAAATGCCAAATTTAGTAAAGTTATCAAGTATATATAAGAGACACAAAAAATAAAAAAATTAGTATGAGAAAAACAATGAACAAAAGAAAATACTTCAAATGTATTTGACTTGACATCTCCAGATCTATCATTATAATATTGTTTTCTTTTTCTTCAAGTAGAAAGAAAAGATTAAAAGGTATATTCCTTTTCTTTTAATATCTATTTTTTTAAAGATTTTATTTATTTATTTCACAGAGAGAAACACAGCCAGAGAGGGAACACAAGCAGCAGGAGGGAGAGAGGGAGAAGCAGGCTTCCCACCAAGCAGGGAGCCTGATGTGGGGCTCAATCCCGTGACTCTGGGATCATGACCTGAGCTGAAGGTAGAGGCTTAACCACTGAGCCACCCAGGTGCCCCAATATCTATTAACTTATGCAACTAAGCTGCTTTTAGGGAGATTTGCATCTACCTCATATCCAGGCTCAAAAATCAAAAGCTGTATGCTTGAAAAGTGATGACTAAAGTTGTTTCTAACATTATTAGATCTCTAAATGACAACTCAACAACGCAGCCCTATGCCTATGAATGCTCAAATGTCAATACTGAACACTAAGACTACTGATTAAATACTTCCCAAGGACCAGATATTATCTTAAAAGACATTTTATTTTAAGCTTTTATTTATTTATTTGACAGAGAGAAACACAGTTAGAGAGGGAACACAAGCAGGGGGAGTTAGAGAGGGAGAAGCAGGCTTCCCACTGAGCAGGGAGCCCAATGTGGGGCTCAATCCCAAGACTCCAGGATAATGACCTGAGCTGAAGGCAGATGCTTAAGGACTGAGCCACCCAGGTGCCCCTTAAAAGACATTTTAAATAAGTTACTATGGCACTTACACCTTAATGGATTACTTAACCTTTCCATTTACAGTAAGAAAATATGTAAGTTTTTAGTTTCAATAGGCTAGGATATAAATTTGTATACTGTACATGTACAGAGCTGTATTATAATTGATTTTGCTTGAATGATCCTTGTTCAATGTTACAACTATGACACAACCAAACAAGCCAAAGCACATGTCCAATCGAAAATTACTAGAGAGAAAAGTTGCCATCTGTGAGGATTGTTTTTTGCCAGAAGATATTCTAGCGTAATGGCTTGTATTAATATCCTACAAGAGAACATTTCCATAAGAAACAAGTTAATGATTCTTAGAATTGTATCTTTATATAAAGTATTTAGACTAAAAAGATGATATAGTAAAAGTCAATAAAATTAACAAATGTATCAACATCAAAATAACTTTCCATTTAATAAGAAATGCTGCAATGCTATTACTTGCATTACATATGACATAAATATGTAACTGAATGCTAAAAAAAAGTTGCATCCATTGACAAACTATAAAATAATTAGAATACACTTTGAAGCCAGTAATTTAAACAGGTAATGGCATTGGCTTCTCAATGTACTATTTGTTGTTTATCAAATTCTAATAGATACCTAACTAATTACAGATAAGAGAGGCATAACAGTCATACCATCATGCCATTTTCCAACATCTTCTCCTAAAGTGATACTCCTTTTGTTTTAAACAGTTATGTATTTACTTGAGACAGAGAGCAAGATAGATAACACAAGCGGGGGTAGTGGGGGAATGGGTGAAGGAGAAACAGATTCCCAGCTGAGTAGGGAGCCTGACCCAGAGTTTGATCCCAGGACCCTGGAATCATGACCTGAGCCAAAGGCAGATGCCCAACCAACTGAGGCACCCAGGTGTCCTTAAAGTGATACTTTTATTAAAAATAATTATATTTTAATGTGGAGAAAATAAAATCATCTTAATTATCATATTCCTTTATGCCACTACATAATCACTGTCCTTTTCAGAGGCCAGAAATACAACCAATCCTAAACCAAAATAACTGTCATTTCATTCCCTTACGCCACACACAAAGATAAACTTGAAATGGATGAAAGACCTCAATGTGAGGCAGGAATCCATCAAAATCCTGGAAGAGAACATAGGCAGTAACCTCTTTGACATCAGCCACAGCAACTTCTTTCAAGACACGTCTCCAAAGGCAAAGGAAACAAAAGCAAAAATGAACTTTTGGGACTTCATCAAAATAAAAAGCTTCTGCACAACAAAGGAAATGGTCAACAAAACAAAGCGGCAACCCACAGAATGGGAGAGGATATTTGCAAATGACACTACAGACTAAGAGCTGATAGCAAGATCTATAGAGAACTACTCAAACTCAACACCCAAAAGGAAGATGATCACATCAAAAAATGGGCAGGAGACATGAAGAGGCACTTCTCCATAGAGATATACTAATGGCTAACAAACCCATGAAAAAATGTTGATCGTCACTAGCTATCAGGGAAATTCAAATCAAAACCACACTGAGATACCACCTTACACCAGTCAGAATGGCCAAAATTAACAAGACAGGAAACAACAAGTGTTGGAGAGGCTGCGGAGAAAGGGGAACCCTCTTACACTGTTGGTGGGAATGCAAGTTGGTGCAGCCACTTTGGAAAACAGTGTGGAGATTCCTTAAAAAAATAAAAACAGAGCTACCCTATGACCCTGCAATTGTACTACTGGGCATTTACCCCAAAGATACAGATGTAGTGAAAAGAAGGGCCATATGTATCCCAATGTTCATAGTAGCAATGGCCACAATTGCCAAACTGTGGAAAGAGCCAAGGAGCCCTTCAACAGATGAATGGATAAAGAAGATACTGTACATATATACAATGGAATATTACACCTCCATCAGGAAGGATGAATACCCAACTTTTGTAGCAACATGGACCGGATTGGAAGAGATTATGCTGAGTGAAATAAGTCAAGTAGAGAAAGCCAAGTATCACATGGTTTCACTTACTCGTGGTGCATAAGGAGTAATATAGAGGACAGTAGGAGAAGGAAAGGAAATGAGAAGTAGGGTAAATCAGGGAGGAAAACGAAACATAAGAAACTTTGGACTCAGAAGCAAACTGAGGGTCTTGGAGGGGAGAGGGTGGGGGGATGAGTGTGCCTGGTGGTGGATACTAATGTCACGTATTACATGGAGCACTGGGTGTGGGGCATAAACAATGAATTTTGGAACACTGAAAATAAATTAATTTTTAAAACTGTCATTTACAAGTACAAAATCAAATTTTAAAAACATAATTAGTTTCAATGCCAGAATATATCATTACTAAATTATAAACATTAAATACCCATTATGTAGAATCTGAATTCATAGTTAAATACAGAACCCCAAATTACTTTCTCCATCATTATTATTATTATATAAATAGTATTAGAGGTTATAGATAATTCACCAACTAGTCTCATCCTCATAAAAACCATACAAGATAATTATTACTATTATCCTTATTTCACAGATAATGAAGCTGAGGCTCAAAGTAGGTAATTTATACATCATTACACAGCAAGCAGGAAACTCATGATTCTCAATCATATCTGCTTATTCCAAATACAGAATAATTGGCGGTATATTCCGGATAGCACATTAACTCCACTCATAGATTCACGTGACAAAAGATTTTAAGGATGGGTAAGATAATAAAATTTAACTATTGCATCATGTTCAATACACTAGAAATATCCAGTTTTGAAACTATAAGTTAATTAGAAAAGTATTCAACTATTTTTTAAATATTTTCCTTAATTTATTTGAGAGAGTGAGTGAGAGAGAGAGAGAGAAAGAGAGAGAAGGGGGAGGGGAGGGGCAGAGGCAGAAGCAGAATCCCTGCTGAGTAAGGAGACCATACAGGGCTTGATCCTGGGACTCTAGCCAGATGCTTAATGAACTGAGCCCCCCCCAGCACCCCAGTATACAATTATTTTAACAATATACTGTGTAGTATATAAAATGGTTATTGTATGTCATTTATACCTCTACTAAAAATACAAAGTGGTTATCAAAATTCATAATGAAATGCAAACAAACAAACAAACAAACAAACAGGAAAGGTAGAAAACAGTTCCTGAAATGTGTTACATTCCACTTCATGAAGTATGGGTAGCATCGCATCATTCAGAATAATGGTCTCTTACTCTCCTTTACTTTCTGCCACCCCACTCACTATTCAGCATACATATGCATGTAAATACACACACACACACACACACACACACACACACACACACACACACACACTCCAGAGCTATGCTGTTCACTAGCCACTAGTCACAATGTAAATATAGCTTAATTACAATTAGTAACATGAAAAATTTAGTTGCTCAGTCTCACTAACAACAGTTCAATTGTTCTACAGCAACATGTGTCTAATGGCTACCATATTGGACATCACGAATATAAGATACTGCAGGCTTGACTGGATAGCACTGCACTGGAGACTTTAATGAAAAAGGCTTCTGGCCTAGTACAAAACTTATTCCCAGATAATGACGGTTTGAAAATTGGTGTGTTCAATTGTATCTTAAAGATCATGATTGTCTGCTTACAATGAAAAATCAATATGCTTTCAAAAAAAAAAAAATCCAACCCTAGAGATGGAAAGCAAAGAATCATGTGACTTTAAAGCAGAGTACTGCCTAAAAATACCAAATACTCTGGTTCAAGGTGCTCCTTTAAAGGTAAAGAACTGAAAACCTAGAAAGATTAGTTGATTGGCCCAAGATCACATAGCTAATAATAAGCCATAAAGATAAGACCAGACTAACATCTCATGACGTTTAGTTTTGGATTCTGTCTACAATACTACAATGTACAAACTTGGCATTACTGAACAACACTTTTCCTTGTACTGGAAAGAAAACAAGTGCCCTTGAATTGAATATCACAGAGTCCATTATCCAGATTCTTTTTCTTGCTTAGTTTCTTTTTAATAGCTTTAAGTTTCAAAACGGTCTGCCATATCTATTTTAAATATAGCTTCCATGAGAATTAAAATTTAAAATTCACAATAAGTCGCTGAATTTTCTCCATTATTAATAAATATGGTAAGCTAGGACCAAATTTTGATTTCTAATCACTAAAAACAGTAAGTTTCTTTATTTGCATTTCAGTGCTCTCCATTTCTACATGATAAATGTATATACCGCTAAATAAATGCATAAATATATATAAATTAGAAACACCAACACTGGGCATGTGACAAAGCATCCAATAATTTGTACCATGTATAAATACATACTAAACTAAATTATTATCAGTTTTTTCATCATGACATTATAATTTTTCCTTTCCTATGATAGTATGTTATCTTTCCACAATAATCATCTACATTCTTTAGTCACAGGATGCTATTGCCCTCATCCTTGGTCATAGGATGCAATACAGTATCACAAAAGAGACTATAAACTTTGTAAACGCAAGGTTCTATATATGTTTAGGGTTTTCTGTATAACCTCTAATTGTCCTCAATAAAATGATTAAAATATAATGAATAAATGGTAATTAAATATGTCAAATTTTATTGGTATGAGACATATCATTACCAAAAAATATTGTATTCAGTTTCTTACCAAGTGGTAAAGAGGGAAACTATTTTAACATGAAATACCTTCATAAAATTATTGGGAAAATGCTAAAACCTTTTATTTATTTTAACTTATCGGTTCCGAAAACTATATAAGCATCTACCTACCTGTTTGATCACAATTCAAAGAGCTACAGAGAACAGTAACTGCCAACTCCAGGGCATTCAGACAGATTATATATATTGCCGTTAGCTGGGACAAAGTGTGCTTTTAAAATTTTATTGACATAGTCATACACTTGACCTTATTACATAATTTGTTGACATTAAAAAGGTCTTTCTTTATCTTAGCCCAGCAGGAGTTAGGAAAAAAGATGGTTTGAGTCAAATATACCAAACAAGAAATATACAAACATACAGAGGGAGTTAATTAAGTCAAGAAATGGAGAAGGATTCCAGGCAGGATGAAGCCATGTACAAAGGTATGGAGGTAGAAGGATAAAACAGCATAAAATATTCAGAAAACTGAGTACAGTATGACTGGACCAAAAAGTATAAGGAGACAAGTGGTGAAATATGAGGCTACAGAAAAAACAACAATCAGATGATGAAGTAATTTGTGTAGACTAAATATATGCTTTTATCCTAGAGGCTGTGGGAAGCCTTTCTTGGATTTGAAGTAGTGATGTGACAAGAACTGTATTTCATAAGTATAAGTCTGTGGAAAATGATTCAAAGGCGGCTAGAATGAAGGGGAGAAATTATTTAAGAGTCCAGGAAAATGGCAAAATAATGAGATATGACAATGCACTGAAACAAAAAATTGGCAGCAGGGGTGGAAGGAAAGAGATGCCATACGAATGAATGAAAGAACAACACTACAGAAGTAGAATTGATAGGATTTGGTAATTGAAGGAATGGTGGAAGGAGGAAGAGTAGATTCAAAGATGACTACTACATTTCTGGTTTATGCAACTTGGTAGATAATGCTGAAGTTTAACTAGGATTGGGAAGATAAAAGAAAAGCAGGTTAAAATTGGAGAGGAGGGCGCCTGGGTGGCTCAGTTGGTTAAATGACTGCCTTTGGCTCAGGTCATGATCCCGGGTTGACCCAGGATCGAGTCCCACATCGGCCTCCCTGCTCGATAGGAAGCCTGCTTCTCCCTCTCTCACTCCCCCTGCTTGTGTTCCCTCTCTGGCTGTGTTTCTCTCTGTCAAATAAATAAAATCTTTAAATAAATAAATAAATAAATAAAATTGGAGAGGAGATTCAAGTAGGAAGGATAATGATGAAGATCAGGAAGATAAGCAGCATTAAGGACAATACTGAATTTTTTTTTATTTGTTAGGAATGAACAATGGTGTCACATGGTACAGGAGAAGCCACTATGACAACTTAAAAAGGGTCTTGCTTTTTATATAATGGAGGTCACTAGCGACACTCCATTAGAAAAAAAATCTCAGATTTGACAATTACTCACCTTTGAAAGAGATATAAAGTGAAAGGCATCCTTCTTTAAGTCAGAAGTTACTTTTGTAAGTACTTGACAAATGAAAATATTGTACAAATACACCTATACAACCCCCAATTGTACTAATTCCACTTTTAAAATGCTCATAATATAAAACTGTCAATAAACAGAACATGTTTCCTTAGTGATATTAGGTATTCATTCAACACTTACTATTTAACACACTCATTTACTTTTCCACAATTTTTCTCCTTATTCATAAGCTGTAGCTCCTTGTTTTATTATAAATGTACGGGTACTGACATGATAAATGTTTCCATGGCTATTTCCTCATATGTGATGGTATGAGCATGCTACTAGCTAATTTGCCAATGTGTTTAAAGTAAAAATCTCAATACTTGAGAACAACTATGGAAAGAATCAAGCTACACAGAATCAGTCCATATATCTGAGGGTTTGTCTATGTAAGCAGCAACACTTGTTTTTGCACAGAACACTTTCAGAAATGAATTAGATAATTCCCACATTCTTAAACAAAATATCCTAGATATAATTGTTCCTTTGCTGACTCAGGGCTGTGATTAAATATGTGAGTAAGTGAGCAATGATGTAACACAGAGACACCATCAGGAGCTACTGAGATATACAGGGATACTTACTTAGTTTTAATAAGAGGAGGTATCATGTAGTGGTTAAGAACACATACTCTGAAACCAGACTCCCTCGTGCCTAATCTGGACTTTTGTCTCCAAATTATATTGTGACCCTTGGAAAGTTATCTAACCTCTACAAGCCTATTTACTCATCTATTAAATAGGGATACTATTATATTTCTCACATTATCTTTTCTCACATTGTTGTGAGGTTTAAAATGAGGTAACATATGTAAAGTATTAGAACATTGGTACATGACTTATAAATGCTATCTTTAATTTCCTATTTTTGTGTTGCCTCTAAGACATATAGTTAAGCATTTGGGCACATAGGTTTGAATAGAGAGAGAGATGAGATGGACTTAAAATTATGGGGAATTGCTAGAATACAGCTGGATTATAAAGCTAGAGAAGAAATTGAGAATATTTATGAGGAAGATAAAAATATATGTGTCTGTACCTATGTAAATGTACATATGTATGTCTAAACAAAAATAATACTAGAAGAGGGCCAAGGACAGACCAGAGAAAAAATAATACCATGGAGGACAAACACATGGAAAAGAGAAAAAAAAAGTAGAGAACAAGGAGAGAATGGGGCCCATAAAGCCAAAGGTAGTAAAATTTTCAAGGAAGAAGGTAATTAATAGTGCTACATCATAAGGATTAGTAAAAGGCCACTGGATTTTGAAATTAGAGGATCACTATCAACCTTTTTAAGAACTGAAAATGTTGAGTTGCAAAAGGTAATTTAGGAAACACAGAAAACAAGTATAGATTCCTTTAGAGAACTGGAATTATAAATTAAGGAAGATGAGAGGCTAGTTTGAAGAATAACTAAGATCAAAAGGTGTTGTAGTATGGGTGAGAATTAAGAATGCTATTAAGCTGAAAGGAAGTCAATGAAGAGAGTATATGAAGATATATGATTTATTGTCTATTACTTGAACTATAGAAAATAATGAAAATACTACCACATGGACAAAATTTCACTTTAAAGGTAAGCTAGAAAACCTCTGTGAGAAATTAATAATATGTTTCAAAATAAAAAAAGAAGAAATGCATATAGTTGTTATTTAAAAATAGAATTAGTGCTGTGTTTTAATATAATTACTTGTTCTATTTCTGTAGTACCTTGAGACTTCTCAAAATGTTATCATAATCTCAGGAAGTAATTCCATTAAAATATAGCACTAATTATATTTTAAACAACATTTTAAACTTATTTTTAATAATTAATATTAAAATAAATTATTTAATTAATTATTTTTAAACTTTTTATTTTCATTCTGTATTCTAATTTTTTTAAAGATTTTATTTATTTGACAGAGAGAAACACAGCCAGAGGGGGAACACAAGCAGGGGGAGTGAGAGAGGGAGAAGCAGGCTTCCTGCCGAGCAGGGAGCCCGATGTGGGACTCGATCATCTTGAATCACTTCTTGAATATCTAGAGAGATGCTTATAATTCTTCTATATGCTACCTGTCAACAATTTGCCATTTTATCATTCTATTCAGTCCAACTTCTTGAAGGCTAGCAATTTTCATTCCTATCCCAGTGGTTGGAGTGAACCACTCTATGGAGGGGTGTCATTTTAAAGGGCAGAAAATGCAGTATATGAATGTTGCATCATAAACACCTGGCTTCAAATTGCAGCTCCATCAATAGCTGTGACTCATTTGAGCGAGTAATGAAAACTTTGAATGTATCTAAAATACTTACTTCCTTTGAAACATTGCAAGAAAAGTAAAAACTCCTACATATGACTGAATGCCAGTGAGATTTAGTTAGGTAAGCCCAACTATAGGAATAAGAACAAAGATTTCAAGAACTCATCTAAAAAGTATAGTTTTCAAATCTTTCAGTAGTGATATTAAAAATTTTGAGATAAATTTTATAATAAGAAATATATTATACAAAGGGAAACAGTGATGTAGGAAACAAAGGCAAAAGAAAAATTAAATTTTCTTACTACTTGTTGCCCTTTCACAAGTCCTTAAAATGGGCAGAGTGACATTCCTCTAGGAACTCAGCTGCCTGGATATTAATACTCTGCTAAAGGCAAAAGGGAATCTTAGCTGATCCCAAGATCCTGTAAGTCTACTTTGACATAAAAAATTCCTTTGGAAACTTCCTTTACCTCTCACCCACCAATATACATGTTGCCAAACATCCCCCAAGCATATGATCCACTGATATACATCTGAAGGGTCTCATAAATAAGGTTTTATTAGACAGTAATAAATAACCTTTTTCTAACAATAGCTAGCTCCTTCAAGGTCATGGAAACCTTGCTTACAAAATTCCTTACTGACTTATGCTATCCCTAACTACCTCCCAACTTGAAGGTACATAATGAGCTACTCCTCATGACCACAGTGCAGCTCCCTCTGCCCAGGGGTCCTGTCCTCTTGCTTTAATAAAATCACCTTTCTGTACCAAAGACTTCTCAAGAATTATTTTTTGGCCATGGGCTTTGAATACTAACATATTTCGTACATCAACAAGAGAAGGAAATATCCTAACTATTAATGTAATCACAATGGACATAAAAGACACACCATAAAAGTTTATTCAAAATGATGATTATAGTTGGAGAATTAACAATTGACAAAGATCCTTAAATATTTAAAGAGAGATTATAGTTTTGTAATACTACAGCATTCTCTTTGGACAAGCCAACTCATCTATCTCCTATAGTTTCAAACTTTGGCAAAAAATTAATACTTTATAATACAATAAAAAAGGAGAAAGTAAAGTGTTTTACATCAGATAAGAAATTTTAACATTTAAACACTCACTACTATATGATTTGATAAAATTAAATGTGGAACCATCTTCTCTTTGATGAGAGAGTAGAAGGCAAGCTAAGGACAAAACACAAGCTGACACCCCACAAACCCCCCTCACCCATTCCAGGTGAGATATATGTGACATTCCTCAGGCACTCCTGGCTGCCCTAAAGCTAAGAGAAGGAAAAATAAATGGTTAACTTACAGGGATTATAATCCTGTAAGACAAGAGTTTCCCTCAGTTTACAAGTGTCTTAGTGATTTACAAGGAAAAAAGCATTCTTAGCAATAACTTAATTTCTAGAAGGAAATGTAGATACAATTAAATGTCCTTATAACCTGCAGCCCATTGATAAATACTTGAAGCAGGTGGAGTATAAAGTTCCTCCAGGAAGTTCCCAAATGGCCTAAGGTTCATGCTTTACTAGAGGGAAAAACAACTTTAACCTGACAATGGCAAGGCCTCCAGCATCTCATAGGTCCTCATTAGCATATAAAATTTCTTTTGGAAACCTCTCTTTTCCTTACCCAAGTATATTATCAATCACCCCTCTCAACCCAGGTGCAGCATCTCTTTCTGCCCATGAGTCATGTCCTTGTGCTTTAATAAAACCACCATTTTGCAACAAAGACATCTCAAGAATTCCTTCTTAGCCATTGGTTCTTGACCCCACCAAACCTCACATATATTCCAAAACTACATCATCTTTGTTGAGTGATACTACAAGAGTTTAAAAAATAATTCAGACAGTTCCCCATTGTGCATTAAATGGTAAACACTGTCTAAAAGAAAGAGATGAGAATTGAAGACCAAAAAAACCAATGTCAAATTCTGACACTAACACTTACAAGCTGTGTCAGCTTAGACAAGTTATCTACTCTCAATGAACCTATTCATCTTATAAACAAAATGGAAATGATACTAGTGCCTGCACAGCTGGGTTGTTGTGAGAATTTAATCAGGTAATATATGAAAATTAAAATGCTTAGTCCATGATCTCATAACATAAATATGGCCAATATATATGAGTTCTCATCCCTCAAGAACAAAGTTATCTTTCACAAAATGGGTCATTTTTTAAATAAGACATTTAGGCTGGGTATACACAGACCTATCAGACAGACTCTGACCAAAAAATTGCAATGCACTCCCCCAACCCTATTCTGGTCAGTCAGACTTCTGAATGTTGTGTGAATGGCATAAAGATATGCTTAGATTACCTAAATTTCTACAATAAGCACAAAGACCTCATCAACATTTGTTAGGACAATACTATTGGCTAAACTGCTTCCCTTGTTGCTCTGATGACTGGTAAAGCTTTACTTTCCATGGTCTATTTTAATTTTTACTGAATACCAAATTTATAGTAACCAGAAGTACTCTTCCTAATCTTAAACAAATTATTATTCTAACAGATAAAACTTCTGGCTTTTATAAATAACCAAGCAATAGGAAGAATTTTATTTTTATGTTCCATTCTATTTAAATGATAGCAAAGAAGGAACTGGTGTAATACAAATTGAGTACTTTAACTATAACCACAGAAGTGACTTAAGACAAAACCAACTCACCTGTAATTGCAAAGCTTCATGATTTTCTAATCCTTCCACAATCGGTGAAAATCGTTCCCTATTATTTCTTTCTGCTGCTGTAGTTATAGCCCCCAGAAGTTTATCTAGACTACAGAGGAGGGAAGAAAAGTAGAAATGAGAAATCCATCCTACACACACATGAATATGGGTTATCTCTTTCTTTCACTCTTGTTTCCTTTCTGGCATTTGATATTTATAGAGACCACTACAATTTAAGAGTTATGTTCCTATCCACATATTTCTACAAGTCAAATTGATAGCTTTAAATAATTTTAGGCATCAAAAAGGAAACTCAATTATTTAAAAAAAATGAAGCTTCCATTAAAAAACCTTGAGGAATATAAATTTCCTGGGCAACATTTTTAAAAAGATATTTAGTTGATATATACTGAAATTTAAAATTCCAGGTTTGGTATTTCATGTGTTAACATAAATATTAATAATCATTTAAGCATAATATGACATCTATGATTATTAAAACTTTATCCACATGTAAATAGACTAATTTTATAGTAATAGAAAGAACAAGTACATTTGAAAGAACTTAAAAAACATTAACATTCTTTGAAAATGGAACAAGAAAGAAAAAACTGAAAGAGAAAGTCTAGGTAATTAGAGAAGCATCTATAATTACTTAGCACAAGAAAACTATTTACATGAAAATATTAGGAACTTATTATACAGTGTCTGAATTAAATTAACCTCTATGTAGTATACTGTGCTTATCAAACTACAGCTACAACTATACCAGAATAGGTTGTATTATATGAATTAAGTACTGAAAATTCAATTGACAATAAAAATATTTGTACTCATAAACTGATTTTTCTATAAAACCTAAAGAAATCCTACTTTGGCATATGTTATTTCATCTTTAGTTTGTTCTCAGTAAGATAAGACTAAATACTCTCTGATAATATTTTTGTTCAGTGTTTGGCTTTTGTCGCTAAGGACACTAAGCAGCACTAAGCAAGATCTCATTCTATTCTAATAGGTATGAAAAAGTCAATGTATTAGGATATTCTTAAATCCTTCTATATCCTTGTTCTGATTCAAATTGAAACTATTAATGTCACACAAAATTTCAAAGAAATATTTTAGTTTGTGTCCTTAGCAGATATTTCATCTTTATCACAATGATTCCATGCTAACTAGGCTTATTAATGACATCAAATCTGAAATTTTGCTTCTCAGTCAATATTATTTCCATAAGAAGGTATGAATTAAGATACATTCAGAACAATTTGTTAAAATTAACACATACATGTACTTTGAATGAATGCAAACAGTCTTTTAGTTCTTTCATTTTAAAAGGTTAGCTTGCTTCACTTTATACATAATTACTTCATTTTTTCACTTATTACAGGCAGATAAAGTAAAATACTACTTTAAAATAACAGAACAAAAAAAAGCATCTATTCAATTCAGTGAGTTAAAAAAGTCAAATTTTATAAGTGTATATGAGGGAGTATATGTGTGTGTGTGTGTGTGTGTGTGTGTGTGTATACAGCCCATTTTCCTAATGATTACTTTACCTTCAACTAGATAAAATTCTATTCATTCATTCTGAATCCAAATTTGAAGTATTCCCCATTAGGATTCTATCTGGTTAAATCTATTTGTTTTAAAAATTTTAAAAAATGTTGAAATTTAAATAGATATGATAAAATGCTAATAAATTATTTTCTAAAACGTAATGCTATTTTCGTGCAATCTAATGAAAAGCACAAAATATGGAATTTTAATTTCTCAAGTGACATTTTCCATGCAGTTAACATAATATAGCAATGCTTACATGTTCTCTTCTCCAACAATGCAAATAGCAGAAAGTATTTTTACTATTTCAGTCATCATGTTGGGTTGCTTGGGATCAACCGCTCTTGCCAATAGCAAAAGACTCCTTTCATCTCCTAGAATCCTTTGCAATCCAAACTAAAGGAAAAAAAAGGAACTTCACTCAAAATATATTTGCAACACATCTTTAATTTAAAAAGCAACTTACATTGATATTCTAAAAACATATACCTCCACAATGAGATTATACCTAATTATATGAATGGTTTTCCAATGTACTTATCCCTTTATTTTATTTTATTTTGAATGACTATACTTTGGAGTTTTTTCTCCTTGATCAGATATGATCTACACTAGCCTGCCTAAAAACTCCATAAAACTTTGGGAGAAATATATGAACACTCAGTATTTCTTCCACAAAGAAATATATGTAAAGTACATACTGATATGATTTTTTAAAAAGATTTTGTTTATATATTTGACACCGAGAGAGAGAGAGAAAGAGAGAGAGTGAGAGAGAGAGAATGCACACAAGCAGAGGAAGCTACTCTGAGACTGAGAAGCAGACTCCCCAAGGAGCAGGGAGCCCGATGCAGGACTTGATCCCAGGACCCTGGGATCATGACCTGAGCCAAAGGCATATGCTTAACAGACTGAGCCACCCAGGCACACCCTGATATGATTTTCTTAAGTAATTCTACTTATGTCAATGGATCTTCCCAGAGATATCTGGAATTCATTCTTAAATTCTCCAATATGTTTGTGTGGAAAGTTAAACTGAACAAAAAGGGTAAAGTTTTATAAAGCTCTTTGGCATACTATATGCCAGTTAAAGAAGCAATAAACCTCAATATAGGTTTTCCCATAACATCTATTATCCTCCCCCTTTGAAAAGCTGTGCCGCATTACAAAAGCTATGAACCCAAGTAAAGGGTACCTGAGTTTTGGTTAAGTGTCAGAGTGAACTAGGAAGAGGAAACATCATTTTCATTTGTTTTCTAGGCTTGAATAGAACCACAAAAGTGTGTACTATAAGAATGAAAAGGTAAACAAATACATAAAATGACTAAAACTTGTATTTTCACTATATTTTAGAAGGTATTTTCTTTGAACTTTCTCCCACAAAGTAGTTCTCAGATTTCTTATGAAATACTTGCTTCTTGTTAGTTTTTTTTTAAGATTTTATTTATTTGACAGAGAGAGAGCTCACAAGTAGGCAGAGAGGCAGGCAGAGAGAGAGGAGGAAACAGGCTCCCTGCCGGATGCGGGCCTCAATCCCAGGACCCTGAGATCATGACCTGAGCTGAAGGCAGAGGCTTTAACCCACTGAGCCACCCAGGCGCCCATTTCTTGTTAGTTTTAACAGTAAAAATCCAACATTTCAACAGATCAAATTGTCACTGCAAGTTTAACTTTTAGTTAACTAACAAATACATGAATATTTTCATGATGCCTAATTTAACTTCCAAAAGAATTGAGGGGGGAGAAGGGGAACACAGCTAAAGCTCTTAAATGTAAAATTTACACGGGTAATAATAAATAATACATACAGAGACAAGTCAAAAAAAAAGAAGAAAGAAATGGAAGTGACAAGATTAAAAGAAGCAAAGAAAAAACAATGGGCAAACATGTATAAAGGTAGCCAGCAGGTAATAAATAGTAAGGAAAATAAATAAAAAATGTATAAGTAAAACTAAGATACAGAGGATTACTATAAAATTAGCAAATGGAATAGCTTTAAAAATCAAATAGAATAAGAGTAAAATTTAAATTTTCAAATTGTCATTTATACGTTAAAATTAGTTTCTGGATTTAGGCAAGATGGCGGAAAAGTAGGAGACCCTGTTTCAACAGGTCACCTGAAGTGAGCTAAATATCTACCAAAACACTCTGAACACAAATGGACTCAGCCTGAGCTGTAAGACTATACACTTCTGGATCTCTATGGAGGCAGAAGGACATCAGTGAAGGGGTAAAGTGGAGTGGGAGCACTCAGACTGATTTCGGAGGATAAACAGAAGGGGGAGGAAGCCACCAGAAGTGATGCATTGGAAAGTAATACCTCAATATGAAAGTGCCCTGTGCTTGGGGACCAGCATCAACGTGGAGTCTGGTTAAAAGCACTCAAAAACAAAGGGTCTTAAGGGGCAACTGGTGGAAACTGACAGCCACAGCCACGAACCTAAAACTGTGCTCCTAGGACATCCATAGCTGGTGACTGCCGGTACCTGAGTGAGCCTGGAGGGGACTCCCTGATCCCTGAGCAGCTTTTCACTGCTTATATCACCACTTGGACTGGGTGCAAGTGGCTGATGCTAGACACCTCTGGGCTTGCAGCCTTTCTTGGGACGTTTGGAACCGCAGGGTTCTAGTGCACCAAGCACGAGTGTGGGCTTCAGACAGCATTCAAGGAACGGCAGGCTTGCACAAGTATCATTTGTGGTTTCTGTGGCACAGGGGTCTAGAGACAAGATGGGGGTCGCAGGTGGACATCAAAGCAGTAACTCAGGGTGCACGCAACCTGTAAGAGGTGGCAGTGTGCAGGGGAGTTTGCAGAGGAGGAGACTGTGTGTGGGAAATCATCCACAGGGGCGAAGACTGAGGCTTCTCTCTAAGATGGAGGTCTGGGTGTCGACAGCTTACTTTGCTCTGACTCTCCAAAAATCCGCAAAAAGCCATAAAAAAACAAAAACATCCAGAGAACAAGGCATGAAAAGTAGGTTTCCTTAGAGCCCAGCAAATTGATAATGGGCAGGGTGACTCAGCGTAAGCCAGACTAATGGAAAAACAACGTGGGAGGCCCCTCCCTCAGAAGGCAAGCCAAAAGAACAAGAGGACAGCCACCAAAAGGTCTCCATAAAACTGTAAAACCCCAACAATGGGGAAATAACAATATATTAAGTTCCTGGTACTGCCTCAAAACCTGTATATTTTATACATATAGCTTTTCATTACAATTTTTTGAATTTCTTTTTATTTTTAATGATTTTTTTAAAATTTTAAATCTGTTGTAAAGATTCCTGTTCTTTTATTTTTTTAACCTAGTTATTATTACAATTTGATATCTATTTATTTATTTTTAAGGATTTTATTTATTTTTTTGACAGAGAGAGAGAGAGAGATCACAAATAGGCAGAGAAGTAGGCAGAGAAAGAGGGGGAACAGGCTCCCCACTGAGCAGAGAGTCCGATGCGGGCCTCGAACCCAGGACCCTGAGATCATGACCTGAGCCGAAGGCAGAGGCTTAACCCTCTGAGCCACCAAGATGCCCCACAACTTGATATGAAATACAGCATTTCATAATTCTTTAACTTGAACTGTTTTTATACATATACCTGTGTCTTTTCTCTCTTTCTCTCTTTTTTTAAATATATATACAGATATAAGTTTCAAGGTAATCCTTCTTTCCTATTCAATACTATCATTAAACACAAACCAGCCATAATTTCCCTATATCTCTAGAAAGATGAGTCCTCTAACAAAAATAACAAGATATACCCAGGAGAAACTGAAATACTTTTGACCTTCTCTTTGTTTATTCTTCTCTTGTTTTTGTGCCATATTGGGGAATGATTTGGCTGGGTTTTTCATTCTTTTTTTCTCTTTTTCTCTCTTATTTCTTTCTTCTTTCTTTTTCCTGGTGACCTCTGATTGCCCTGCAACCTTCCAATAAGCAACCTGCTGGGATTGTGGTGAATTATTCAGCTATGCATCCGCTCAACCACCCCTCAACAAAATCACTCAGAAGAGGAACACCCAACAGAAGAAAAATTTAGAAACTGAAAGGACTGTCACAGAACTACTGGATATAGACATAAATAATATGACAGAAATGAAATTCACAGTAGCAATTATCTAAGTAATGGCTAAGCTGGAAAAGACCATTAGTGGCCAAACAAAAATTCGAAGGACTGAAGTGAAAGCTGACCTGAGAGACTTTAAAAATGTTATCAATGAGATGTAATCCAATCTAAATACTCTAACACATTAGTGATCCAGAAGACAGACTGACTCAGAAGTAGGAGCAGGAGAAGTTTTGGAACAAACAGCTAAAATACCATGAAAATAGAATTAGGGGAATTAATGATGCCATAAAATGCTCCAATATCAGAATTACTGGAATCCCTGAGAGAGTTGAGAGAGCAAGAAGACTAGAAGATACAGTTGAACAAATCTTGGATGCAAATTTCCCTACTCTGGGGAATGAAACAAGCGTTCATGACCTAGAGGCAGAGAGGACACCACCCCCCAAGATCAACAAGGCTAGAAAAACCTCCAGACACATAATTGTGAAATTCAGGAATCATTAATTCAAAGAATAAGTCTTGGGCAACTGGGTGGCTCAGTGGGTTAAAGCCTCTGCCTTTGGATCTCTGGGCACTGGGATAGAGGCCTGCCTCAGGCTCTCTGCTCAGCAGGGAGCCTGCTTCCTCCTCTCTCTCTGCCTGCCTCTCTGCCTACCTGTGATCTCTCTCTCTCTGTAAAATAAATAAATAAAAATCTTAAAATAAAAAGAGTATGTCTTAAGGGCAGCTAGGGGCAAGAGATCCTTTATATAGAAAGGGAAGACCATCAGAATAATGCCAAACCTGTTCACAGAAAACCTGGCAAGCCAGAAAGGGCTTGAAAGACATATACAGGAAATTAAATGAAAAAAATATGCAGCCAAGGACACTCTAAAGCCAGCAATGCTGACTTTCAAATTGACAGAGAGAAAAAGAGCTTCTAGGACCATCAAGGTCTGAAAGACTATGTGACCACCAAGCTGACCCTACAAGAAATATTAAGGAAGGTTCTATAAAAGAGGAAAGAACCTAAGAGTGATACAGAACAGAAATGTACACAGGCAATCTATAGAAACAAGGACTTCACAGGCAACATGATGTCAAAAAAATATATCTTTCAATAATCATGCTCAATGAGAATGGACTAAATTTTCACACAAAACGGCACAGGGTTGCAGACTGGATAAAACAACAGCAGCCATCCATATGCTGTCTAAAAGAGATACATTTTGAATCTAAAGATATATTCAGTCTGAAAGCGAGGGGATGGACAACAATCTTTCATGCCAACGGGCCTCAAAAGAAAGCTGAGGTAGCGGTCCTCATATCTGATAAATAAGATTTTAATTAATCTAAACACTGGAATTAGAGACACAGAAGGAGACTACATCGTTCTTAAAAGGCCTATCCACAAAAAAAAGATCCAACAATTGTAAATATTTATGACCCCAAAATGGGAGCAGCCAACTACATAAGCCAACTGTTAAGCAAAATAAAACAGTCATATTGCGGCACCTGGGTGGCTCAGTTGGTTAAGCGACTGCTTTTGGCTCAGGTCATGATCCTGGAGACCCAGGATCGAGCCCCACATTGGGCTTCCTGCTCCGCGGGAGGCCTGCTTCTCCCTCTCTCAGTCCCTCTGCTTGTGTTCCCTCTCTAACTGTGTTTCTCTCTGTCAAATAAATAAATAAAATCTTTAAAAAAATCTCTACTTTCTAAAACAAACAAACAAAAAAAACAGTTATATTGTCACAAATACATTAATCGTAGGAGATCATAACACACCATTCTCTGCACCGAACGGATCCTCTAAACAAAAAATCAACAAAGAAATAAGAGCCATGAATCATACATTGGACCAGATGGATTTCTTTCAAAAAGAAATAAAATGAGGGCATCTGGGTGGCTCAGTTGGTTAAGCAAATGCTTTAAGCAGAGGTCATGGTCCTGGAGACCCGGAATTGAGCCCCAAATCAGGTTCCCTGCTTGGCAGAAAGCCTGCTTCTTCCTCTCTTACTCCCCCTGCTTGTGTTCCCTCTCTCGCGGTGTTTCTCTCTGTTAAATACATAAAAAAAAATCTTAAAAGAAAAGAAATAAAATGTATTAAAATTGGCAAAAAAGAAGTCAAACTCTCTCTCTTCACAGATGAGATGATACTTTACATGGGAAACCAAAAAGGCTCCATTCCCAAACTACTAGATCTCATACAGTAATTCTGTAATGTTGCAGGATACAAAATCCATGCACAGAAATCAGTTGTGTTATTATACACTAACAATGAAAATCTAGAAAGGGAAATCAGAGGATCCATTCCATTTACTATAGTACCAAGAACTATAAGATACCTTGGAATAAACCTAACCAGAGAAGTTAAGGGTCTGTACTTGAGGAATGATAGAACATTCATAAAAGAAATTGAAGAAGATGCAAAAAGAGTGAAAAGCATTACATGCTCATGGATCAGAAGAATAAACATTGTTAAAATGTGTGCAATACCCAGAGAAATCTATACTTTAATTGCCAATCCAATCAAAATTCCACCAACATTTTTCAAAGTGCTAGAACAAACAATCCAAAAATTTATGTGGAACAAGAAAAGATCCCGACTTGCTAAGAAAGTGTTGAAAAAGAAAAATAAAACTGGGGGCATCACATTACCTGATTGCAAGCTTTATTACAAAGCTGAGATCACCAAGACAACATAGTACTGGCACAAAAACAGGCAAATAGACCAGTGGAACAGAGTAGAGTCCAGATATGGACCCTCAACTCTATGGTCAAATAATTTTTGACAAAGAAGGAAAAAATATCCAGTGGTAAAAGGCAGTCTCTTCAATAAATGGTGCTGGAAAAATTGAACAGCTATGTACAGAAGAATGAAAATCGGCCATTCTTTTACACCATAAACAAAGATAAACTCGAAATGGATGAAAGACCTCAACATGAGGCAGAAATCTATCAAAATCCTAGAGGAGAACAAAGGCAGTAACCTCTTTGACATAACCACAACAACTTCTTTCAAGACATGTCTCCAAAGGCAAAGGAAACAAAAGTAAAAATGAACTTTTGGGACTTCATCAAAATAAAAAGCTTCTGCACAGCAAAAGAAACAGTCAGCAAAACAAAGAAGTAACCCAGGGAATGGAAGAAGATATTTACAAATGACACTACAGACAAAGGGCTGATATCCAAGATCTATAAAGAACTACTCAAACTCAACAACCAAAAAAATATGATCACTCAAAAAATGGGCAGGAGACATGAATAGGCACTACTCCATAGAAGGCATACAAATGGCTAACAGACACATGAAAAAATGTTCGTCATCATTAGCTATCAGGGATATTCAAATCAAAACCCCACTGAGATACTAAACTTACACCAGTCAGAATGGCCAAAATTAACAGGACAGGAAATAGCAAGTGTTGGAGAGGCTGTGGAGAAAGGGGAACCCTCTTATACTTTTGGTGGGAATGCAAGTTGGTGCAGCCAATTTGGAAAACAGTGTGGTGATCCCTTAAAAAATAAAAATAGATGGGCGCCTGGGTGGCTCAGTTGGTTGGGCGACTGCCTTCGGCTCAGGTCCTGATCCCGGAGACCCGGGATTGAGGCCCCGCATTGGACTCCCTGCTCAGTGGGAAGCCTGCGTCTCCCTCTCTCACTCCCCCTGCTTGTGTTCCCTCTCTAGCTGTGTTTCTAACTGTCAAACAAATAAAATCTTTCAAAAATAAAAAATAAAAATAGAGCTACCCTATGACCCTGCAATTGCACTACTGGGTATTTACCCTAGAGATACAGATGTAGTGAAAAGAAGAGCAAAATGTACTCCAATGTTCATAGTAGTGATGGCCACAATCCACAAACGGTAGAAAGGGCCAAGGTGGCCTTCAACAGATGAATGGATAAAGAAGATATGGTCCAGGGCGCCTGGGTGGCTCAGTGGGTTTGAGCCTCTGACTTTGGCTCAGGTCATGATCTCAGGGTCCTGGGATCAAGGCCTGCATCGGGCTCTCACCTCAGCGGGGAGCCTGCTTCCTCCTCTCTCTCTGCCTGCCTCTCTGCCTACTTGTAATCCCTGTCTCTGTCAAATAAATAAATAAAATATTTTTTTAAAAAAGGAGATATGGTCCATATATACAATGGAATATTAAGCCTCCATCAGAGAGGATGAATACTTAACTCTTGTAGCATCATGAACGGGATTGGAGGAGATTATGCTGAGTGAAACAAACCAAGCAAAGATAATCAAGTATTATACGGTTTCACTTACTTGTGGAGCATAAGGAGTAACATGGAGGACAGTGGGAGAAGGATAGGAAATGTGAACTGAGTTAATCAGAGAGTGAGATGAAGCATGAGAAACTTTGGACTCTGAGAAATAAACTTAAGGTTTTGGAGGGAGGGTGGTTAGGGGATGGGTGATCCTGGTGGTGGATACTGAGGACACAAATTGCATGGTGCACTGGGTGTGCGGAATAAACAATGAATCTTGGAACATTGAAAAAATAAGATATTATTAAAAATAATAAATAAATAAAAATAGGGAGTCAAGATGGCAGAAGGCCAAGTGACCACATTTCGGGGAGTTCCCTGAAGAGAGCTGAATTCCAGCAAAAAATAAACACTACAAGACCACTGTGAACAGCAATGAAATCAGCCTGAAATGTGATATTTCCCACTTCTGGACCCCCACGAGAGACAAGGAACATTGGCAAAAAGGTAGAAACAAATAAGAGGTCTGGAGGCTTGCCCCCAGAGACAGGGGAGTGGGGGAGGAAGACCGCAGAGCAGAACCATTGAAAACAAATACCCCAAAGCGAAAGTCCTCTGCGAGTGAGGAATAACAGCAGATTACGGCCTGAATCGGGGCTAGACATAAATGGAAACACAGTGGAGTCCGGGGCAAGGCAAGGAGACTTTTTAAATTTTTTTCCCGCCGCCCGGTGCCCCCACACCGCCGCCGGAGCCGCTGGGCCCCCGCGCGCCGCCGCCGGAGCCGCCACAGCTGCCGAGAAAGCAGAGGGAGTGGATTCTATTTTTACGCCGCTGCCCTTCTCTCCCGATTCTCTCCACACCCTGGGCCGGGCGCAGACCACCCCAGGGAAGGCGTCTTTACAGACTTGTATGGGACCGGAGAGGCCGCGGGTCCCATGGCTCAGACAAAGTCGGGCGATCCAAAAGGAGTTGTGGCTTTGAGGTGCGGGAGTGAAATGACAAGCGGGGGTGGGGGCAGAAATCAATACAACCTGTGCACCAGCCCGGCTGTGACAGACTGCCAACCGGGAGGCTGGAAAGGGCCCCTCCCTGTGTAGAGGCTCTCTCTGGGAGGGAGGTCTGGGCGTAGATATCTTGCTCCGACCTGACTTCCGCAATAGCTGGAAAAAGATGTAAAAGAACAACGCTCTGCCACCAGAGAATTGTAACCTGATAAACTGGTTACCATTAAGACCGGCCTCTAGCAAGGGGGCCAAGAGACTCAGCCGAGGTAGAAGGACTGAAAGGGAATGGCACGCCCCGCCCCCAGAAAGCAAGCCAGAAGCTCAGGAGGATAACACTCCAATGCAAAACCCCAAATCGGGGGAAAGGCAATTTATTAAACTCCTGGCACTGACTACAAGTACCAAAAGCCCTCCAACTCACTGATACAGTTTTCCACCTCATTTACTTTTTTAAACTTTTTTCTATTTTTACTTCTAAAGCTTCCACTTTAAGCTTAAAAATACATTCTCACGGTTTTTATTCTTTCAATTTTTAGGCCCCTTCTTATCACAACGTGATACCCAATACAACACCCCATAACATTTCTTATTTTTTTTATTTTTTTATTCTTTTTTATTTTTTATTTTTTTTAATTTTTTTCTCTTTTTTACCCTAAAATTTTTTCAAACACACGCCTCTATTTTCTGCTTTTGTTGTTGCCTCTTGTTTCCCTGTTCGCTCTCTCTGTTTTTTTTCCCTTTCTTCTCTCCTCTTTCCTTTATTCTCTCTTTTACGTGTACAGGTAGATACAAGCTTCAAGTCAATCCCACATCCCTATTCAATACTACCCCTATATACAACCAGTTCTAATCCCCCTATATCTTTTGAAAGTGGGCTCCTCCAACAATAACAACAAGACAAACTCGGGAGCATCTGAAACGTATTCCTTGCCCACAAGGAGTGTCTGCCCTCGCCTTCCCACTCTAGTTTGTCAGTGTGTCTGTGTAATTGTCTTTGCTTCTATATTATATAAATACTGGTCTTGGGGGTCATATAGGTTGGGCTTTGCTTTTTGACTTCTTCATTTACCCTTGATAACCCTTTTCTTTACCCTGTAACAGCTTTGTACCATATAAATCCTATCACCGGGCCCCGCTCTGGCAGGGGGGTCTTTTCTTGCTTCCTCTCTTCCGTTTTCTTTTTTCTTTCTCCTCCCTTTTGGGTGGTGAGCTCTGGTTGCTCCAAAACCTTCCAACGACCAATCCACCTAGATAGTGGCTGATATATCTAGCCATACACCCCCTCAACCACTCCTCGCCACAAGGACTCGGAGAAAGAACACCCAACAGAAGAAGAACCCTGAGAGTGCAACCTCAGTCACAGAATTACTGGAAATAAACATAAACAGTATGACAGATATAGAATTCAGGGCACCAACAGTCCAATCAATACTCAATTTAGAAAAGAACATTAGTCTCAAAGGGGAAGCCATACTAACAGAAGTGAAAGCTGAGGTTAGAAAGGCTTTAGATGATATGCAATCTAATTTACATGTGCTAATAGCCAGAGTAAGTGAAGCTGAAGACTGTATCAGTGATTTAGAAGACACATGGAATAAGGAGGAGCAAGAGAAGCCTTGGAGCAAACAACTAAAATACCAAGAAAACAGAATAAGGGAAATGAATGATGCCATGAAACGCTCCAATATCAGAATTATTGGAATCCCTGAAGGAGTTGAGAAACAGAGAAATCTAGAAAATATTGTTGAACAAATCATGGATGAAAATTTCCCAAATCTGAGGAATGAAACAAATGTTCATGTCCTAGAAGCAGAGAGGACACCCCCCCAAAATCAATGAGAACAGAAAAATTCCAGGCACGTAATAGTAAAATTCTTGAATCATAAAACCAAAGAATATGTCTTAAGGGAAGCTAGGAGAAAGTGACCCCTTACCTATAGAGGGAGGACCATCAGAATAACATCAGACCTTTCCACAGAAACCTGGCAAGCCAGAAAGGGCTGGCAAGACATATTCAGGAAGTTACATGACAAAAATATGCAACCAAGGATAATGTATCCAGCAAGGTTGACTTTCAAAATGGAAGGAGAAATAAAGAGCTTCCAAGACAGCCAAGGTCTAAAAGATTATGCAAACACCAAGCCAGCACTACAAGAAATACTAAGAGGGGTTCTTTAGAGGAGAAATGAACCCAAGAGTGACACAAAACAGTAATATACAGAGATAAATTATAGAAACATGAACTCCATAGGCAACATGATGTCAATACAAACATATCTATCAATAATCACCCTCAATGTGAATGGACTAAATGCTCCAATAAAAAGACACAGG